>CAAKHC010000874.1:141751-183419 GCA_901007825.1 Macroramphosus scolopax
TGCAAATGGAGGGTGAAAATACTTAAAGTGTGTGTGTGTGTGTGTGTGTGTGTGTGTGTGTGTGTGTGTGTGTGTGTATCTTATATAAGGCATATACGCATCAGGATAGTGCACCAATAACCTTTGTCATCTCACATTGATACTTTTTAGCACCCGGTCAGAGTAAAATCTTTTTACATTTGCATATTTTTTCATGGATAAATGTCCGAGAGACATCCCAGTGAGATACAGTTCCATTGCTGAGGCCAAGGTGGGAATCTTAAACGAATGAATAACGGAGTGAAGAAATCGGTGTGTAATGGTTTTGAGTCAGGCGTCAGCTTGTGGTTGGGTTAGGGCCTCTCGATGTGTGTGTGTGCATATAGTAACATGTGTGTGTGGTGCAGGGGATCTGGCAAATCTTCAGTGATGGAGGCCAGGATGCCAGGCTCAGTGGGGAATGTTGGGAATGCTGGATGCCCTTTTCACAATGACCTGTGTTCAATGTGTGTGTGTATGTGTGTGTGTGTGTGTAAGAGTGAGAGATAACTGAGAGAAGTAAAGGAGTAAGCGAGCGGCCTTGAAGACTCTATAAGCTCTCCCATGTAAACACGACAACTCTGCGGCGATGCTCCGTACCTACTAACAGCCGAGCTAAATGCACTAATTCGTTTTCCACGACTGCTGTTGCAAATAGACTCTCATTTTACTAAGCTCGTTTCATTTAAAAGGCATGTAACCTCTCACGCTTGAGGTTTCATGTGGAACTATTTCGAGTTTTCATTAAAATTCTCTCTCTATATCTGTCTTCTTTTCTGTGAGCTGTCTTAATTAGAAAATATCTCAGGAGATCAGGATCAGCTTTGAACAATGAATTTGCAATAAGAAATAGAGAGCAGATGTTCCGGGGCTCAAAGACTTTTTCTTCGGTTTTCTTTGGTTGTGTTTTGTTAACCCGTATGGTCTAATAATTAAAAAAAAACAAAGCAATCCGTGAGTAGTAGTAGAGGGAGATGCTAACACCTCCCCTGTGTGGATTGAGGTAGCTGCGCCGAAGCTATTTGTCTCGATGATAAGTTTATCTGTTATTTATGCCCTTTGCATGGAGAATCCAGGCCTTGTGTTTAGCATCTGTCATGCCCTTATCACAACTGTTGGGGTTAGGCTTCCTGATTGATTGGCTACGCCTGCTAAGTGATTGCCCATAATTTGTGAAACGGACAGCCCAGAAAATGGAGATGTTCCTCTGAAAACCAAAGAGAAGGCCGTAGGGGAGAAAATGATTGCTGTTGTAAATAGATCACTTCTGCAAAGCTCAGGAGTGTCTTGCACAAGAGAGCTGAAGGCCGCGTTTAGAAGGATTGGGAATGCTTTGGCACGTCGTCGTCCCGCTGGTAGGGTGGCAGTGGTGTCAGGTTAAGTGGGATCCTGAGTCACTTGCGTTCCGATGTCCCCTCCCGGCTCTGGTGGGGTAAAAACATAACACCATGGCATCGCTCGCATTGTCCCAACAACTTCTTGTCTATCAAATAGACGCGGGTCTGCTAATCTTTCTGTCCACATAAACACACATCAGATGTCTGAGGTGGTAAGCTGGGAAGGACACAGTCACCTTGTACATGCGTGACCTGTTTTTTTTAAGACAAATGAAGTGAGGTCGCCAGCCGCACAACCGACTGGGGCTCAGCCTTAAAACTAAACCTTCCACAGACATCTGGGCATATTATACATCTTGTGTTTATATAGATTATAATACTCCAAACAATATTTGACTGCAGCTTCAAACATGCATCCATATGTATGAGCACGTAGACGCAAAATTCTTGTCCAACCACCGAAAAAGTACAGAGTTGGGTGTGTTAGACTGACAATGTGTGGAGGGTTTGGTGGGTAGATCTTGAAGCAGGATAACATCCCAGCCAGTTTAATGACACTGTCATTGTTATTCTCTCCGCTGTGTTGCTGACTGCACAATTCCGTACGAATTTAAATGTCCCTAATATGGGAATAATTGTTCTGCTGAGGTGGAGGCGTGTGGGCTCAGTCTGTGTGTGGTCAGGCATTTCTTGCCTGTAATGTGGGATGTAAATGGTGAGCTCCCCTCAGGGAGGTTTGCGTTGCTGTACTTCCCCTTTTGCCTCACCGTCACATACACTGACTCTCGAAGGCTGCTTGCATTACAGAATTCAGAGCTCTACACTTCTCAGATATTCCTTTTCCATTACTTTTTCACAAGGGAGCAATTCAGCAATATTAACCACATATCTTGAAATTGAAATTTATAGTTAAAAATAAAAAATAAAATTCTGCAAATAATGGACATGTTGACAGGACGATGTCACAACTGTCGTTGTTAAGACACAAAGCCAACGGAAAAAACACTGAATTGCCAGCCAGTGTGGTTTGTATTCCCAAACTTTATAAAGTTCTGTGTCAACACTTCCCTTATTTCCAAATTCCACTCAGAAACCTCAGGAATCCTCGCCACTGTACCGACAATTGCCCCTGACAGCATTGTCCTATTTTTGCAGATGAAGGTGGTTTGGACTTAGTTTTTATGTGGCGAGCAGCTGTGGTTCATCAGATAAAGAGAATCAAGGGAGATGAGGTTTGTTTATGTTGATTACATGATATTAATAGATTTATATTGTTTACTATGGGGGGAGGAAAGCGGTTAAAAGGAAAGAAAAGAGAAAGTTAGCGATTTGGGTCTGACATTAAAATATCTGAATAATAGAATAATATCAGCCTCACCTTTTAAATTGTTGCTCACATTAATGAACCAACCTGTGCTGTATAATGATTTAAAGGCTGCACTGAACTGACTTGCATTGAACTTGAGATCTTTTCGAAGGACATCCCAAATCATTACTCAAGTGTGGCCTGGCATGTTGCAGTAAAATGTGCCGACTGTGTCTGGCGTGCAGTCGCTCTGTGATGCCTATCACCGTGATTAGAAGTGTCATTAGTTCCAGCTCTGCCAGATCCAGCAGAGCCTGAAAAAACATGGTTAACTATGAAGACAAAAAGATAGATTATCACGAAACACTCTCGCTCTTTGTATCGTTTCATCTGTCTCTCTCTCTGTGTGTGTGTGTGTGTGTGTGTGTATCTTCTGCATGTATTCATGATTTCATATGGTTTCACACAGGATTGAAAACACATTCATTCTCTCCCTGTGTCGCTTGCTAATGGAAACAATTTACGTTTCTCCGTATTAAGGAACACAAGTGCTATGTAATGTGCAGGGTGTTTGCCAGTTTGGAGTTGTGTACTTTTTGCCGTATAAGCAGATGTTTGTGCGTAAACAGTCCTTCTCCTCCAGATGGGATCAAATTAATCTCTCGATGGTCGAACAGAGAAAGAGCGACGCATCCTCGAGTGCTTGTAAGAAATGATTCACGGACACAGATTGTGTATGACATCTCATTTGGCTCCAAGAATCTTGTCACGCTCCAGGCTACACTCCTGCATCACTGTATCCTGTGTAAAGCATTAGATTGATTATTTTTCCCATGCGTATACATTTCACTAATATCACATTTAATTGTTTCCTACCGCATATGAAAGACTCATTCATACAATGGCCGTATTCTCTGAGCTGGCTCATCCAGCTTCTCAGGGATGGTTGTTTAGTCGTGTTTGCAGGACTGTCTGTGTACTCAGATTGTAATGTCTCTGTAAGCTTCAAGGAATGTGTTTGAAGCGTTGGTAGGAGTATGCTGCCCTCTGCTCTGTCTGGCAGACGAACACTAGCCTTACCCCTTCACCCTCCTTCCCTCCCCCCATGTCTTCTGCACCCTGCTTGTCTATGATTACTACCCTCCACTCCTTGTCCTCCATCTTCACCTGATGTGCATCCTCCCTGACTGTCTCCATACATGTCAACTATGGAGGAGACGTCCCATTATCGACAGGTCTTCTGAGACCATCAACCCTCCCGACTGAAGCAGGCAGTCCTAGTTTTGGCCTCACCCCTTCTCCTGCCTGCGTGATCTGGAGTTGGGGGAGAGGAATGTGTCCAAGGCTAGAGGTCCGTCTTGAGACGACCAGTCAAACACACATACACAACTTCAGTGGGAAGGAAACAGCAATATTAGGGTGTGAAGACAGATGGCTGCCACTTCTCATCATCTTCTCAATTACCTGACCTCACATCTGGCCTGAGGGAGGTGCCACAGGGCAAGGTGGATGCATGCATGTGTGACTTTTATATTTGTGTGTGTGCAGAGGGTAGAGGTTGGATCCCTGTGGTGCAGTTTATAAGACCTCTCTTATTAGATTAGTGCAACAGAAACAGAGGGCTGTCATTGCAAATGCTGGTAACCTAGAATGAATTATATTCCAGTATGATCGATTTTCCTAGATTATATCCTCTCTCTATCGCTTTGTGGCTCTTCATTCACATGTCCGTGTTCAATACCATGTGTTGAGTTACAATTGTCCTGGGTTGTTGAACCAGTGCGAGCTGGTTGACCTTCGGGGTCTGGTCCCTGACATAGAATTCATTAAAAGGAATGGAAACATCGCTCTTCTGCTCGGCCACACAAAGTGCCCCTCACACAAACACAGGCCGCCAGCAGCGTGGACCGAAACAACCAAAGGCAAGGTTATTCAGTTTCACTTTCATTTCATCTGAGAAATTGAAACGCACACTTCTCTCTGCGAACATTATCGAAGTAATTTACAGATATAATTCAACCTTGTTTGACAGAATGAGACATTCCCCCCTAAGTACACACGCATGGTTTCCTACTCATTTGTCCAGATGTCCCTCATGTGAAAACCCTTTAATGGAGCGTGAGAATAGTGATGGGCAACACCCAACCTCCTCTGCTCTGACAGAGTGAAACATGCTTTTAATCTTTTACATAAGCACATTTGCCAGGAGAGGCTCATGTACTGTATGGAGAGTTTACACCGAAGGCACAGTAAAGCTCTGGCTGACAGCTGTGAACGACCGACAGCATTTCGGTCAGTTCTTCAATTGAAGCGTCGACACAGATGATTTACAACCATTACGATGAGAGTAGTATATGCAAATGAACGGCCCAGCAGATACACAACATCTGGGAGATGTTGCGATCATGACCTGTTCGTCAGACTAGACCTACTTTTGTGTGTCTGGAGAACAACTGACTGAGAGTCCTGCTGAACTTTTAGTAGATGTCAAATGAACACGTTGAATTGAGAAAAGGCCCTTGTTCCTCTTCTTTGTCTGAATCAATTGAGTTTATTTAAACTACAGTATTCTGCAGTTGGATTGAAAGACAATGAGCCAAGTGCATTTTGGGTATTGTAGGTTTTTTACCTTTTGAGCAACAGTGAATACAAAGCCCCTTTTCTTTGTTTTCTCTGGTCATGTAGCATCAAGTCAAGTTACCTTGCTCCATCTCAGCATTTTTCCTAACCAGCCGTTCTTTAGTTCTATATTTTTTCTTTGAATATTTCTCTCAAGATCCACTGCCTCACTCCATCCTTGCGTGTGGCAGACAGCTAGACGACAACCCCCCGGCACTGACAGAGTCTCACACTGTGTGGAACTTTGATATCTTCCTCTCCTTTTCCAACGTTTCACTCCATCACTATTTTCCCCAGAGAGAGAGGCCGGGGCAGGCCAGGCCAAGCTGCTTGGTGTTGGACAAGCCGCGCTTCCTGGTGGGTGATAAGTGACGGAGCAGGGCCTGAGTGGTCAGGGTCCATGGGGAACAACCCTGAAGGGGTCAAAGGGCATTTCAAAGGTCATGTGTGTGGAAGATGAAGCAGGACTGGGTCGAGCTCCTTGAGGTACCACAACACAGATGGCGATGAGGGGTAATCAGAGAGGGAGCCGGTGCTGCGGTGCAGGACGTGGCATGGGAACTACCACTTTCTAAATACGTGTGGGTTTTGGGTGTAAACGACACCTCAAAACTCACCATCCCGCACTAACGAAGCACTTGTCCAGCTCAAATACCCCCATGCAAAGCATAATAATCAAAGAGGAGAGTTGTCCGACGGGGGAAATTAAGAGGTTTGTTTTCTGTGTCTGTTTGAAGCAGCTGACCTGCTGCTCATTCATCATTCATGGAGCAGTAGGCAGAAAATCCACATTATGACACTGATAGGTGCACATATTTGGATAAAAACTGTTTACTTACCATGAAATTAAAACTCACTATACAACTATAATTAAGTAGTATCTGCTTGTCTGTTATGCTGTGAACTTCCCTTCATGCGGTCTCAGTTTAGAGCAGCAGGTGCTACTAATTAGTTTGTGTGTGTTTAAACTATTGGTGTGTGAGACATGAGAAGGTGTCGATATACGCCCGACATGAGACAGAGGAGTGATTTGGATGTCCGCATGTAGCTAGTAAACACGAGTGATTGTGTATGGATTTTAGTGTGGTTATGTATTTGCAGGGGATCACAGGGCCCGGCTCCGAGCCATGGTAGGCCCCCGCCATCCCTCTGGGGTCACAGTGGGTGCTCACGCTAACACCACCCACACTAACCGTCAGCTGCAATAATGACATTTTCAAAGAGCATTATGAAAGTGTTACTTTCTAGGAGATACAATCAGAGTTCAGTTAAACTCAGGAAGCAACACAGAACAAGGGAAAATAAATGGTTTCACAGTTAGTCACATCTTTCTCCCTTTCAGCACGTGAGGCTAATTACCTCCTGTCTTGCCGGGCTCCGTTGTGTAATAAAAATCAAATCGTTTTACAGACAAGCTTTTCCTGTTTGGCAGGAAGTGCTAAACGGGCTTTAAAGATAAGGTCTATTTGAATAAAGATGGCAGAAGGAGGAGACCGGCGTGTAATTATTTGCAGAGGAGAAGGAGACTCCACGTAGCTTGTTTCTACTTGAGGCTAAGTCCTTGTCCTGATAGTGGCTTCTTATCTTAATGCGTATCCTTTGATTCATATGCTGAAGTTAAAGATTTCTTATCCCATATGTCAGCCTCGGGACAGTCCCCATGCATGGCGTGAGACTCATTATGAAGTCCGAATGTGCTGATTTGTTTGGATGCTATCAGGCATCTAATCCAATGCTTCTTTAATGTGATGCAGCAGTGAGTCCACGGCACGCGTTGGGGTAAGAAAAATGTTTTTTTTTCTTAGGAATACAATTCCTACCACTCTTATATCTGTCCGTCAAACACAGAAGAGTAAAAATGACAAGGCTAGAGATGAAACAATGAGAAGTTTGTATTGACCTTGGGGGATATCGCTTGGCTGTCTATTGCCCTCTGTCTTTAAGCTAAGCTAAGCTAAGCTAAGCTGAGCTAAGCTAACTAGCTCTCGATGGTAACATAATATTCAATCGACTAACACAAAAGTCGTATCGTTCTCGTCATTGAACTCTTGACCACAGCTGATGAACACATTTCCCAAAAACGTCAATCACCATCACCGATGAGACCCAGATGTAGTGGAAGTGAAATGTTGCAGGAGTCAACACTTTTGAAACTGATCTAAGAAATCTCCAGTATAAATGTTCTTGCTGGCTTAAAGAGAACGCAATCATCTTGAGCTTGTTAATATCAGGTTTAGTGATACACGCTACAATGTCCAGCTGTGGAGATATTGGTGCATTGGTTTTTTTAAATCATGTTTTTAATCATTGTGCTGTTGTATTATTTTCTTTTTAAGGTTCTGTATTTTTTTACAAGGACCACGAGTCTGTAATAAAGAGAGTTTATTGAAAATCTGTAGGGAGATAAAAGCAATGTACCATTTTGATCCAGTTAGCCGGTAAGTATCTCGTGACCTTGACGAGCTGTAATCACCTCCACCTCTGAAAACGTTCCCACGAGCCTCGACTCCTCAGTCAGCCCGAACCTCCGACTGTCCAGTCAGTCATGTATTTGCTGAAGCTCACCTTCCACACACGGATGGATTTCCAAAGAGAGACTTAACTTGCGTATGATAATGCGGACCTGTGCTTATTGTGTCAGATGAGACATGTTTTGGGGGCCGTGGAGATGTGTTTGTGTGATAGGTTTTGGTAAGAAAACACTTTGTGGATGTGTTTCTCGGTCAGGTAATGAGCCGAGGGGGAACTTCTGTGTGTAACTTCAAACAGTTTTATGCTGTTATTGGAACCTCATGTCTCAGTTACATTTTCAGCATTCTTTCTTTCAATGTTTTATATTTTATATCCATCAGTGACATTCCAGATGCGTTTTTTTTTTTTTCAAATGCACTACAATATGTCAGTGGTCAATTTAAAAGAGAGTGCTCGCCTGTCATCCAGTGGCCACGCAGAAGTGGAAACACATTGAGCGTTAACTTAGTGTTGGGGTCAAAGATTGTCTCTGGCCTTCTTCAACCAGGCTTTGAAACACCGGCGGCTGGATGTGTTGAGGGAAGATCATCTTACTTCAAGTCAACTTATGGTTTTCTAAAGACTTTGATTAAGGAATGTTAACTAGGGTTCAAAATGATCAGGCAATTAATGTGTCATTCCACATCCTGGTGCTCTGCACAAAAAACAAAAAAATTAAATGAAAAATTTCTCACACTTTCATAAAAGAATATTTTCTATAGTACTTTGTTGAGGATTCACATTTTTTGTCATTCAAACTAGTTCACTTCCTGTCCAAAGTTATATGAGAAGATCAATACCACTCTATTGGTTGCCTGCTCAATATGAGCTATCCTGGTTTGACTAATTTCTCGAAACCAATGAATCTAAAGTGTAATTGTTTTTCCATCCCTTATCCGAGATGCCACTTAGGCTCCTGGCCCCCGGTTGGGGTGTGTGTATGTGATGCTGGGAGGTCAAAGGTGTGGGATTACTGCGCCAATTTATCACATCAGTGTTAGCACAGATAGCACCCAGTAGGGTGATTGATCTCAAGTGTGTACCTAATCTGACTGCTCACCCACCTCACATTTACCCGATCACAGAACCTCCTGCCTGCAGAATCCGAAGTTGCTCAATTGGTCATGAGACATCTCCTGCACTGTTTTTGAGGGAAAGATGTGATCGTGATGAGTCTTTAAATCGTGGACAGATATCACACATGTTTGTGTCTGCTCTGCTTTTAGTGGCACACTTCCTCACACACACGTACAAACACTCAATGTGCTTTCCAGGGTGATTAGTCAGTCGTTATTCCTGTCATGGCGTGCGTACATACCTGTCAGTCATTCCAAATACAGTTGAGGTCAGTAAATGGAAAAAAGTACACTGATCTGTTAAACAGGAGGAGGTCTGGTATCCAATATGAGATAGAGTTTATTTTCCTGTGCACTAAACTCAAATCATATCATTATTTCATTATTTCAAAAATATTTTTTTGACCTATTTCAACATGTTTCATTAGTATTGATTTTTATTCAACTTGTTTTATTGACACACCTGTGCAGGGGAAACGATGAGACGTCTATTCACAGAGAAACATCCAGGATCACTCTGTACAAATACAAATATCGACTGGTCATAGTTACCTCTGGCTATTAGTACACATGAAATCTCAGTCCCCTCTCTGCAGTCAAATGCATACAGGTTTGCAAATGTTCTCAACAAAACAACACGTGGTTTATTTTTTAAGAGAAGCATCTGTACAGTTGATTCACTATATGTGGTTTGATTTTCACAAACCAAAAAAGGACTAGAAGGACCGACATGTATGGAATATGTCATTGTACTGGGAAGGGGAAGGGGGGCTCGAACTGGGTTGTTGAATAACTATTTGAAAGTGCATTTGTGTTCAGGTTACATGAGAGTAGATGAGATAAAGTTAGTGGGTAATGTAATGTCATGCTGCTTAAAAAGCCAGGTGGAGGCAAAGTCCACATCTTCATGACATCAGATTCTAATGGGAGAGAGGAAAATTGGACAGCTTTATTTTTTCTTTCTGGTAATCTGAGTGGAGCCTGAGATCCTCCTTTAGGGCATTTCCAGTGCTTCCTCTGAGATTAAGAAACAGGGCGAGCTGTTTGATTGTCTCCCTATAAATCTTTTAGGTTATCTACATGGTCTTTTTCTACAATAATGTCCCTGCTTCTCATTTGCTCATATTTGATTTGACCTTACATTTGTACTTTCCCTTGAATGATTTTATACCTCAGGTACACCCTGAAATCAGATCTGACTCTCAGTCTGAGCGGCCCTGTGGAGCTCATGTCAGCTCTGTACGGCTGAGGGCAGTGCAAACGTCTTTTTATGGCTCATGACGAGGCTCATCCTCAGCATTAATGAAACTATAGCTCCAGCTCCCACTGTGAACCCCCGCAACAGTCTCGGATTATTTCGAAACCTTTCCTATTCTCTGGTTTTGTGACTGTCTCATTAAACTGAGTGTGTTTGCGTGTGTGTATCTCCGTGCTTGCGAGTGTGCGGTCTTACACAGCATGCCTGTGAAATAATGACTGATTCTGAAATGGCCTGTAAGTATAGTTTGTGTTGAGTAGCTGGCAGTACACTTGGAGGAAAGCTTTAGTTGCAGCATCCCAATGACCCCTTGTTCCACTCCCACAGCCTCAGCTCTCACTAAGTCTTTTAGCCATGCACATTTGGCCCACGGTCTGCTGGTTGCTTTTAACAAACATAGCATAAGATAAAACTTAAGAGAGGGGAGGATGCTTGACTTTTGATGTCACGTTTGTTATTCCTGTCTGAGTCATTTTGGATCAACACGCATCTTAAAGGTTTAGAAACACTTCCTTCTGGCTCAGGCTTTGCAGCTCGCTGCTGTTGTAAGAGCAGGGCTGTGAAGGGTTATTAAGCAGCCTGGTGTCTTACAGTGATGACTTCATTACAGGAGGACAAAGGCAGGGTGAGCCGGAGGCTCTGACTGGTGTTTGAAGGCCCTTGGGGGGTTAAGCTGCACTTTCAGCGAGCATCCGCTTGTTTGAAAACCAGGGTCTTACAGTCTCCCTGCCCCCTGCCATCCTATTCCTGTCCAGTTGATCCGTCGTCTTCAGTCTCATACCCAAAAAATGTCATCTCAAGCTGTCCTGCTGAATGAATTTGAATCTTGGCGTATTGTCATCTGTATGCTCATTTCCAGCTTCTCACACCTCACTGCCCTCCTCTTAAACACACTCAACCACACAGCAAGCCAAGAGATCGGAGAGAGGGAGATTAAGAAGCAAGCCTTCGAGGGTTAAAAGGTTATGAAGTTACTGCTTCCCAATGTTGCTGGGTCAGTATGTTGTGCGACTGTGTGCAGCTGTGTGTGTGAGCATGTGCGTTCAAGGTGGACAAAGCAGGGCTTGTGTGGATGAACATGCAGCTGCGAAGGCCAGAGCGTGTTGATGAGGTCTTAATCAGAGCGCTTACAGCTGGGGTCAAAAGGTCGTAGGGTGACGCTAGGTTTCGATTGGGCCTCTGGGAACCTGACGGAGCCGGAGGGCATGAAGGCAGGGTGGCAGCGGAGGGCCAAAGCACTGTGACAAGGCTGATATCTCTCGGTCAGCGCACCCAGCACGCTTTTATTGTTTTTGCACATGAGCTGGAATACAATCACACACACAAATACACAAACACAGACAACAGCCAGAGCGTTGTAATTACAAGGCAGGAAGAGCCTACTGTGTGGCTAAACCAGCTTTTATTCACCAGCCATCATCTCTTCCATAAAAATCTCCTGCCTTCACTACTGCACTGTTCTCGTGGCCGGGCGACCTGCCTCCGTCATCAGACCTTCACAGTGCATTCAGGACACTTCACTGGCTCCTCATCCTCCACATCCAAACACAGAAGCACACACGCTCCCGCCAATCTGCAATCGATGGTCAGTTTCCAGACTTCCAAAAGACATCTATTCAAATTACGACCGGATTGTTCCTTAACTGTCCTCCCTTCTTACTCTGTCTGATGAATGATGAAGCCTGTTACAAACAGTTGGTTCACCACTGCAGACCAAATGTACTAAATGATGTAATGTAATATATGTTTTTTCATGGTCAAATTTTTTAAAAGGGCCAATTTTAAAATGCCTTATCTCCAAATGAATCCCAACCAGCTAATGGAGTTTTTCATTTCCTAACCTCAATTATTTGTTTAGCGCTGAAATGAACTTTACCCTGCTGGCCACTGAAGGTGATTTGTGGACGCAGCCCTTTTCCAGTTTATTGTGGGAAAGAAAAAAAAATAGGCAGTTTTTGACAAGACTACTGTATGTGTGCTGCCTGAATCAGTAGGAAGCGTTGGCAACTCGCCACCAGCAACAGGAAATATTCTGATCATTCATAAACCATTTAACCAAGAAATAAAAAAAAAAAAAACAACCAGGATGATAGAAAACAGCATCCAAGCGCCAGAATCTGGAGGATTTAGGGTCGGAGTCCTGGCAGAATCTTCTCCTTTAGGGCCAAAGAAAACATTTTTAAACTGTGGGAAATCTGACACAAAGAATCTTAGAGATGCAATTGGTTTTTATGAAATGCAAATATACTAATTAAAGGTTAAGTAATATTGAAAACTAACCACATTTCCCCAGCAGACAGAGTTGAGAGGGTCCTCCATAAGTCACCAGAGGCCCAGGTTGGTGAACTGCGTCACATTAAGACTTCCAGTGAACATCCTGTCGTCCCTCTGCGACGGGCTAATGGTCTTGTCTGGCTTCAGCAGACATCTCCTTCTTTCGGCTAAACTCTTGAAGGTTGGCAAAGATATGCACAAGGTGAAATATGTAAGAGGTAAAGTTGAAGTAGAGGTCACTGCAAAGCGGTTCGTCTACAGCGACTGGTTTTCCTCCACTCAGCTGACTTTCATGGGAGGGACGGCTGCAGTCAAAGCCAATGCCAAGCCGAGTGTAACATCTACTTATGTTCTTAATAAATAAGTCTTATACCTTGTACCTCGTACAGAGACATGCCCAAATCCTCACATATATATCATGTATATCCTTTATTATACAGCATTAGATCCAAATCACGTTTCATCGGGATGTCGAACATCTGGCTTGTCTCAGTCGGCAGATGCTCTGCAGCGCTTTGTCTCCTTTTTCAGGATCACTTAGAATTAAATATCTTGGGTTGTTTTGGACAAGTGAAGACACACTAGGGTGTTTACATGCTCTCATTTATTCCGACCTGGTCCAAAGTGATCCTCAGTGGCTCTTTGAACATAAATAGGGAGTGACATGATGGATCACAAAGCGAAGATAGGTTGACGACGGCATGACTGGACTGCCAACAGCAGAGATGCATCCTGGGGTTTAGCTGCTGGACTATCAAGCAGACATTGTGCGCTTTAATGGAACAATTGTTGATGGAAATAGACGTTCACGTCTTTCCATGACTCAATAATCAAAACTCATTCTCTTTGCGATTTCTCTCTTGTACACTGAATCTGTTGCTTTGTATGCTGGCGAGAATTGTTTGGTTTCTTGAGTATTCATGAATGAGCTGTCTGCAGCAATAGACAATGCAGGACCAACTAAAAAGATAATTTCTATTTGGAGGGTGGTCAGACTCATTGTCTTCTTGTTTAAGTCTTCCATTGTCTTTTATATAAACCTTATTTCCTTCAGTCACTTTGAATTGTGTTTGTGTCAAGTTCAGTCAGCGATCAGAGAAGGAAGTTGTGTGTCAGTGCAAACTCAGTGGCACTTGTGTTGATGTATAACTGAATAGTTATAACCTCTTCTACAGCAGCGGTGCTCAGCCCATCTGATACTGTGGTACTGGATTGCAGTGGTCATGTCATGCACACACGTGTGCTTGTCATGCTGATGGACATCTTCTCACTCTAACACACATGTGAGAGGCTATCGCACTGTAATCAAAGCCACATTGGCTCATTTCATACTTGAAAAACTTCCCTCTCGTACGAGTTGATTGCAGAACTTAGACACCATAGGTAATGCCAAATCAGACTGCTTCGATATCATGTTTTATTCTTGCAATAGCGTGAAATATACTATCTATAATATGATAGCACATGTGATGTGGATCACTGTAAATAGAGTTGGAATATATGCCAGTCAAACAGCTGTGTTAGATCAGTCAGTGGAGTAAAATCAATAAATCAGCATCGGACACCAGTGCATTTGTCTTTGAGAATTTTGGCACAGCATATGTATTCCAATACAGCTTTATTAAAGCAGTAGAGTACGTCTGCTCTGGGTCTATGTTAAAGCACTAATGTTCAGCAGTATGTGGCATTCGGGGCTTTGGAGCACGTAGAGTCTGCTAGTTTGACCTGCGGGGTGTATCTATAGGGAGATTAGCGGCCTTCCGCTCACTCAGTAGACTCTGTTAGCTTTAGGACTTAGCAGGCTGGTGAATTGCTTTCCCAAACAGCTTTTTTATTCATCCCCAGTAACTGGGTGACCCACAAATGGGTTTGGGTGGATGGGAAGAGAGGAGGAGCGGAGCGAAGAACGGCATGTGGGAAAGTTTGAAACAGTAATGACATAACCCTCCTTGTTTAAGCATCTTTTGGAAGATGCAACTGGCCACCAGTGAATGATCAGAGAGGATATGAGAGATCATTATATTCATCAGTGATTGAGTTATAAATGCTGTTTTGCATTGTAGCGCTGAAAAGCCCTTGAACAAGAGCATGTGTAACCTCTGCTCAGCTCCGAGATGAAAGACAGACCTCCCATCAGTGTTTTGGTTCTGTATTGGCTTTGTTTTTTCAGGAGGTGTAAAAGCCAACGACGGGTCTCGATCCAGTCAGCTCAATAAAGGGATGAGTGGTGGAGGAGGCTGGGCAGTGGACTTCCTGCCAGGGGTTGCCAGATGTGTGACCTGGCCAATCATTCTGTGATAAGAGCGACAGCTGACTCTCAGCTTGAAGCATATGGGAACTCGCGTTGATGCATCCAGTCGGCACAGGAAGAAAGAAAAAATGATAAGTACAGAAGATGATAAAGATGTGGAGGGAGAAGACGGGCAAAATGATGAATAGACAGCTCAGAGACAAAGAATAGGGGGAGAGAAATGGAGCTCCTGTTATTCATCTGAAGTTCACATGTGTCTCACTGACAATCCCATCAGAGACGGTCCTTCAGGCATCTATAACCAGACATTCACTCAACACAAATGTTTCATCACCTTCTTCCATCCCTAAAAATCAGTGCGTTTCACAGAAAATCCTTCATTCCGTCTTGGCAACAGCGAGTCCGGCTGTACAGATGCATCAATTTGTACGAAGCTTACAGGGAAAGGAAAGACGATTTATAAGCTAAAATTGTACTTTAATAGACTGCAGACGCTGCATGACACAGATGTTTGCTCCCATTGTCAGAGAATGTTTTTTCTCAGGCTCCCATTGGCTGGTCCAGAGATGCCCTCAATGAGCTAATGGTCTGGTATCTCTATGATCATTAGACCCCCTGTTGTGCAGAGAGCCTGCAGAATAAAAACGGGCCACATGTTGATCCGTGTTGTTTTAGCCCTCTGGGGAGAAGGAAGAGAGGTGATAAGAATCTCTGGGGCCAATCCCTATTGTTTGTAATGGTAAATGGGCTGCATTTATATAGCGCTTTTCTAGTCTACCGACCACTCAAAGGGCTTTACAACACTTTACTATGGGTGGGAAACCCAAACTGACTCACTAACGACGGTGTTACAATACAGCATTTCTGCCATGATCAATATATTGCATCTGAAATTGAGATTAAACAGTGTACAACACAACACAAGTATTAGTTGGTCTAGGAGTCTAGAGTGTCAAGGATCACTCTGGTAAGTCCAGCCTTATAAATAACGATAACGTATCGCAAGAGGAGGAATCGAATATAAAACAGTATCAAGATTTATTCCTACCCTTAATTCATACAGAGAAGAAGGCGTCCGCAGTAGTTCAGGGTCAGAGACACAAGGATCCACCACTACATCAATTCACCCCAGACAGAGTCAGGGCGGCCTCAGTCAGGGTTTAGGATGATGTTGTGTATGATCAATGAAGCTTCAGAAAATGTGTACGGGGGTGACTAAGTAGAAAATGATGTCAAGAGAACTACTAAATCCCACTAAATTGATTTACCTAAGTTACATACCCATATGCATAGCACACATGTCCTTGAAGTATCAGTTATGACGGAAGACAGAGGAATGGTTCCATTTACTTTATGAGATTTAATAATCATCATGAGCTACAGTGGATGCTGCATGCAGGCCCACAGTCTCCACAGGACCACTGCAAACACGGGACTCCTCTCGCTTTTCATCTCTTCTACCACGAACGTCATCCATTATCCCTCGAATTACCGCTGAGTCCAGCAAAATGATTTATCCAACTACACCGAAACGTTAATTTATAAATCACATTAGAACATAACAAGTCAGATTCCCCCCGGCTCAGCGGAGGTGTTCACAGAGAGCCTGCAGAAAAACAGGCATCTTCAGTTACAGCTCTGATGGATAGAGAGGCTTTGAGTTTGCATGCGTGTGTTTGTGTGTTTGTGCGTGTGTGTGTGTGCAAAGCCAGGCACTCTACAGCCTCTCCATAAAGTAGCTGTAACCAGAACCGCATGTTTTTGGCAGCAGAGACGAAGAGCCAGAGAGCAGATGAAAACCAATAGACAGCTGACCTGCTGGTTATCAGAACGTCTTTACCTACAAGGACACGTCCAAACCAGACTAAACAATTAGTCAGGTAATTGATGAGCTGGAATGGATTGAGATGGATCAGCCAGTCATTTATCAAGGAGAAGTACCAAACATTTTCCAGGCACAGCCGCTCCGACTTGAGCATTTAGGGCCTTTCTCTGTTCCACATCATCTGAAATGGATTTATGGAGGTCGACAACCAATGATGGGACTTTAATTTGAAGATGTCACTGTGAACTTTAGTAACCCGTGATGGACATGTGATCAGTCATATTCTATTTTTTACATTTTCTCCAGTTTTATAAAATTAATAAATCATGAATCACTTCATTTTATGATTTGCAGGGGATCATTGTAGCCTGAGCAAGCTAACACCGCTAACTAATCATCTCTCTCTACGAGCTCTTCACCCGTCATAAAAATGGAACGATGCATAAAAAAATATGGAAATTAATATTTGATGGAGATCAGGGTGTTTTTCTTGTTTAAATTTTATTTTTTTCTATTTAACTATCAGATCTATTTAACATCAGCCCATCGAATACTCCTAGAAAAGAAACATTTCACATCAAAGGCTGAACTTTTTATGTCCCGGCTTGTTGACTCTGTTGTTTCTCTGTGGACAGGTGGTCATATTTCAGTAAGTGCGTGTGTGTGATTCTCCAGACTTCGGCAAACACAGCTCAATAAAGTATGAAATCATGTCAAATGAAAGAGTTGGATACAAGTCATTTAGGACAAAGAGAGATAACGAGATTTCGGGCTTTCATTGGATCGTGGGGTCAAATTGTAAACTCAGATCAATGCAGCCCATGAAAGACTCTAACAGATGCTGAGACCGATGTCATCATCCACTTTATTACGTACATGATTTTATCACGTTATGTACACTGAACCTCAGCTGCATACAAGGCATTATGTGCATCATTGTGTGCCAGTAACCGTTGTTCTGGATCGGACTGGTCTGCAGCACATGTATGATATAAAGATGATTCGTCTCTTGGATGTGTGTTTAATTCGTTGTAGCAGCATCCACCTCTTGGGCTGTTTGCACAAAGACATCTGTACTACACATATTGTCCTATATAGAGGACATTGTCACTCTCAGAGACCGAGAAAGTAAAGCTTGCCAAATGAAATGGAAAACAGACTTGTATGGTCATGAAGCCGCAGCAGCTCAGCTCTGCTACAGGTTTGCTACATTGAATTGAACCATTGAATTCTCCCTGTAAAACATCTTTATAACAGTTTTACCAGACGACACAAACTTCCTGTGGTGTCCAGGGCTGTTCTGTGTGAACCCGTCACGGTCAGCCTCGTCTTTTAGTTGAAGAATCGTCTTGGTTTATGCGTCAGGCTTTGGGCACTCATTCAATATGTATAAATTAATGATCTCACTTGATCCTTGTTGACCCTGCAAATAGCTGCAAAAAAGTTTCCAGCATTGTTCATCTAAAATAATCAAACTTTGTGTCACTCAACTTGTAACCGACTATCAGAGGGACTTCAGTTCATTCCACAATAAGATGGATAGAAACACTTGAGGAGAGATGGATCTGTCCTTCTAGGAACAATACGAGTGGGCTGATAATTTCCTATTATGAGCCAAATGAGAGTGATGGATGGAAGAGAATGAGCATAGAAGTAGAGATGGATGGAGACAAACAGAAAGGAAGAGAAGAGAGAGAGTCTAAACAAAATGTCTCAGGCTGTTTAGAGATGAGATGTGATGTTTACGGTTGTTTTGTTATTATTTACAGGTGGAGACGTTGACATCACTGTTTTGCTTCTCTGCCCGATTTGTCAGTAAATTCCACTCCGACCAAATCTAACGTTGTGAAACAGAACCTCTTCACCAAAGAATAACTATCTACTTCTATCGGCGTCAAATCACCCGGCAGTTTAGATTAGAGCAGTATATTACTGCCATTAAGATGTCAGTGTTCCTCATTAATCTCTTACGTAAAGTAAACTTGTTTATTACATGGAAGACGTTTCACCAAAACAACAGGAAGGATTTCATTTCTTATGAGGTTTACCTCGTGTCACAATCAAACCCTTTGCAGAAGCTTCATATCAGGCTCTCACCTGCAGCTCCCCCCCGTGTCCACATCCATGGATGAGATGCATCCCTGAACATGAGGTCGGTTTGGCCTCCAATTTAATGCATGTCGTCCTTGAACACATTCTTTTTAAGACACAAGAAAATCAGGTTCTGGCTCTCGTTGGGTAAATCTCTGCTGCTGGAAGTGTGTGGCATCAGTGCATCAACGGTCCGGCTCCAGCATACAATTGTGAGCCTTGTGCACACACGTACCTGCACACGACCTCAGATTCTGCATTGAAGCAGGCACCCAAATCTCCTTTCAGACTCAACTAAAGGAGATTTGCATTAGCTGATGTCGGGAAGTTGGTCATTTTTTCTTGCAAGTAACATTTCAGTTGTTCAGAAATCCTGTTGCTTTAAGGCAACACGCACATACATGATATCATTACTTTGTCAAGGAGTTTATTTATGTCTGTCTGACTGTCATCATGATTACATATATAACCGCCGATGTCAATGTCAATGTTCATAAAAAGAGATGGAGGGGTGTAGCATGAGCCAAAAAAGAAAACCGTTACATTTTGTGGCAGATCGACAGGGAAAAACTCAATTTTCCTTTTCACATTGGCCTTGGCGGAGTTATACAGGCTACAAAGGGCCCTTCTAGTTATTATTGTTATTTGAGGGGGGAAATGCTGCCATTTTTTGCTTGGGCTGGCGTACATGTGCTTGTAGTTATACTTTAATGAGGATTGGTTTGAGTTTAGACCTTTGGGGTGAGGACATTTTTAGAAGGTGAGGGCATTTGTCCTAGGCTTGATCGGGATGCAGAATCTCAGGTTCAGGGCCTAGAAGATGCAACATGTCAGTGAGGATTCTTTAAAGAAACAGAAGTGTAAGTGTGTGTGTGTGTGAGATGTGTGGTTTGCAGGAGGCTCATATGGACTGGAGGGCTGATGCGTTGGTAGGCAGCTGGACATAGACATGCTGAGGCCTTGATAGCACACACACACACACACACACACACACACACACACACACACACACGACCTGACCACATGCATCAAAGCAAGTGTTTTATGCATTTATGCATGCTCACAGACACATGCACTATACTGAATTTCTATTTATTATTCTTTACCATTGACCGTTCTCTTCTCTCTCTTTTTTTCGTCCGTGTCTTCATGATGACGACATCATGCGGTCTACCTCACTTCATCTCAGGTATGTGGTTCAAGTGTTCTCTCCCCCTCTTTCTCTCTCCATCCTTTCATATCTCTCTCTTCATCGCACTGCCAAATATTCACAATTTTCCAATCACTGCCTCTGTTCCTGACTGATATGTTAAACCGCTGCACTGTCAAGACAATCAACAGACGACAGTGAGGAGCCAACATATGAAGCCAGAAGCAGGATGGATCGGGGCATATAGTTGTGGTGTATACATTACCCGCATATCACCATTGTGCCAGTAACTTCCATTAATCTCAGTCTTGTTGGGGCTCTGTTGCGTCAGCATGTGGAAGTCATTTCTGCTGCCGAAACTCTATTTAATTCTAGGTTCTGTATGCTTTCTTCATCGTCAGCATTTCTCTGTTTTCTATTTTCCGTTCCAGTCGGAGCTGCTCACACGGTGACCGGGCAGTTTCTCACCATGTCTTAATTAACGTCCTTATTGCCTAACTCCTCTGTGTGCTTCATGTCTTTCTTTCTTTGTGGATGTGACAACAACCTCTAGTAGTGATTAGCCACAGTGTTTGTGCAAATGCCTCTCTGAGGCACATGTGACCGTACATGTTAATGTATCTGAGTTCATGCTAACTCCGGCTTTAGCCTTTCCTGATCAGTACTTGGTGCGTCTGGTCCACGGTTTGCAGTGGGGAGACACAATTGACACGGACAATTTCTCCTTCAACCTTCTCTGACAGGCAGATTAGGCTCCTGCGGTCGGGTCGGTGCAGTCAAGAGTTCAGGGTGTCTGCTGGCAGTGTTCAACGATGGGGATGTTCTGTCTAGCTGCAGTGACTCAGCCCTCAGAGCTTTATCGTGTCCACACAGACAATTGTGTGTCATCACCTTTTTTTAGTAACACTTTCAATCTGATGAACCAAATTTAATCAAATGCATCTGGATTTGGATTTTTATTGAGTCACATTGTACACAAAGAAGGAGAAGAAGTCACAATATCAGTCTGGCTTGTATAAAACACTTCTGGTCCGTCTGTCAACACCTTCTGGCAATTCGGTCCTATTAGACTCAGTAGAGATGAAAGACAGCAAAGACCTGGACAGCAAAGAGGAAGTTGATATTCAATAAAACAAGATTTCAATCCATTACATGGTGTTCACAACACAAGGACTTGAATTATTATTGTTTTTAAATATTTTGGTCCTCTTCTAACTCCTCGTAAATATTCCCAATGGCAATTTCCCCCAAAATCTGACTTATTGTGTGATTCATTAATAATGCAGGAAACCAAGTCTCCTTGGCTTAAACATCAAACGAAATCGTTTCAACCTTAAAATTTGGTCCAGAAAAATACAAGACAAACTTCACTTAAGATGAACTCGTACATTCGTCCACCGATGGAAACCGGAGCTGCTATGTAGGGCGCCGACCTGCCAGGCGGGAGTTTGGATGCTGTCAGACATGTCCAAGCCAATGTGATGAGCTATAAATCACTTGCAAACATTCTATTGTACTGAACAGCTTTCTGCTATTTCTACTTCCCGCTATAACAAAAGTTACAGAAATATAGTCGCCAACAACTGACATCTGGATATTTGATGTTCTAAAATGCTAAACATGCAGGCATATGAGGGTGCGTTTGCAACGGATAAAAGACCGTCTCAGTAGGATTTCTAACATGACAGCCAGGCATCCGGAATCAAAACAAGCAAGCATCTAGTTACTGTCGACTGAGGTGCCTTCAAACTGCCAACAGAATTGTCGGTTTTGAAGCGGCGTGTCCTCGATGTTCCCTTTCGAATATAAATCTGTGCGACAGCTCTCGGAGCAGCTGGACAAACAGAAACAAAGAGGGTTGACCAAAGAGAGAAAAGTTTATTAATGTACAATATTTTTTTACTGACAATAAATCCGATACTGTAAAACCCTGTACAACATATACGGTGTTCAACTGGCTACAGTCAGCTGTTCTCTCAGCCTGCACACGTTATAGGCATGCTGACTTTTCTTTTCTCGAGCAGACCCTGAGCCTGAGGATCCCCCAGGCACCACGATGATACCTCACATTATTCACTTTTTTATCGACAATGAGGCACTTTCACACAATATTAAGTCAATGGGAAACATAAGTGTTTTCCCTTCCAGTCCGGCTGGACGTTAATGCTCTCCGTCTCCATCAGAGCTGACTATTGAATCAAAAATATCCTGCGCTGAGCAGCTTTAGCCAGTGTTTGTTTTTTCACGGAACTCCTGCAGGATTATGGTTCCCGTCCACTGCACATCATCCTGTCATGTTGCCATCGGCCCTGCAGCAGTTTCCTCCCTGTTTGTTTGCTGAAGGATTGTACTGTAAAGCAGTGGCATGTCTGAAGCATATTTAGTCTGTTTTCTAAAAACTGACTGAAACCTGCTAACTATCAACGTCCGTGCCAAATTGCAGCATGTATAATTTTCAGGCTACACTTTTTATCTAAATGTGAGCTTGCTGGTGGGAGGCAGTAAGTAGAAAACCTCCGCTGTCAGTGCTCGAGTGATGAAGATGTAGCGAAAAGTCTGATGACACTTGTGGAAGTCAGCCTGGTTTCCCGGCACTTCAAAGGGACATGCATACAGTACAACAACAAACTGAGAGCTCAGCACTTGCAGCCGCTATTGGATACTGACTGTAGAATGAAAACAAATGCGTTAAAGCAAATAGGACCCCCTCCGCTGGCCCGACGGATGCGTGCTGGGAGGGGGGCACAGCTTGGCCTGCTGGGGGGTTCTTTAATGTGTCACACTGGAATGCGCTGCACAAACAAGCCTCGGCTCACATGTGTAAACGACCAGTGTGTGTGTGTGTGTGTGTGTGTGGCAAGTAGAAATGAGAATATGAGAGGGAGGGTCGTGGTGTGATTCTCTGTGATTTTTCTGCTGAACAAAGTCCAGGTTTCATTTGGAGCTGGTACCGACCACAAACCCACACTGTGGTTGTCAGTGAAAACACGCCTGCAGCAGCTTTAAACAATGAGGATTTGGCTTTCAGGTCCTTTGTAATCACAGGCCAGGGCCAGAGATCTTTATCTACTTTACAGTAGATTCTCAAACGACACCAATGTTAGTGAGCACATATTACAAATTACCCCGTCTCTCCCTTCGATCTCGCTTGTTTGATGTGGACAGAAGAATAAAAGTCACACAGAAAACAGAGATTGTGATCAAACGGGAAACAAAAAATGAGTCTACTGTATTGTGATGCACATGTAGGATGTACATACAAATTCAATTTCATCATTGGGAAGAAGGTACTTTATAAAACTAAGTAGTCTAAGTTTCCTAAAATCCTACACATACCAGCATGCATTGCACCGGGAGCCGTTACAGACTTGACGAGGGGCCTGTAAGTGAGATTTAAGGTGCATATACGATGAAATGACCTGTGAGGAACTCTAAACATGGTGATTTACAGGTGTTTCCAGGGACTTTCAGTCCAGGCAACACAGGGAGAATTTAAATACAGTGAATTTACATATTTTTATTAATATTCTAATGATAGAATGCATCTATGTTGGCCTCTAAGAAAGATTGTTTTCTCTGGCTGTATGGTGCAGGAACAATTCCAGTAACCAAGACGTTTCATTGCACGCTTGAGGATGTGTTGAGAGCTGAAAAGTTTAAGTGACCCCGAAGAAACGCCTGTCGTTTGCCATCATTCCATTTATTAAAGCTTCTAAATCATACAGAAGGTCTTCATCTGTTGTAGATCGACTTTAAGTAATGAAATATTGGAATATAGTTTGTAGTCGTGGATGTCCTTGAGGGAATCCAGTTCCCGCTCGGTAAACAAGCTCTCCGCGGTGGTTTATGTTTATGTGTGTTTTGTATTGCTGTTTTCATCGTGCTGCCTTTCGCTGGTGTTGACTGAGTCTTCTTTAGCAACAACCACTACAAACTTCAGACTTGTTTACTTTGCTGTCTAAACAAGTCATGAACTGCAGAGAATTAAGCAACAAAAAAAAAAAAAAACAGGGAGGCAAGAAAACAATCTCCTATTAAAAAAATGTGCGTAAATGTTTGTCCCTCTTCTGTTGTCTGAAACGATTGGCCATCTGTCCTTCATGCCTGATGGCGACCACAGACCTGAACCCACTGCGTCTGGGGAATAAACCCTCAGAGACAGAGAAAACAAAAGGATGAAAAGCGGTTTGACTCGGAGTCTGTCCTTTATTCTTGGTTTTATCTCATTTGTAAACGATAAATTAGATCACATCCATGAATGTATGACAGGGGGATAAACACAGACACATGGGGTGCATAGAGGAAGAGAAACCTTTGAAACACTGGCTACAAACTACTTCTATTAGACTTTAAAACTACCGACCAACCTGTCCAACTGAAATGAAGTTGCATGTGTTTTACTGCAGTAACGTCCATGTTTGCTCTGCAGATGTTCAGACATCAACATCTGTATTGGTGGACAGCTCTTCATGTCAATGATCTCATTGTTCAGACCACGTTCGGTTGGATCGCGGCCGCTTATGGCACCATTGTTTTAGCAGGCTAAACACGTACTTTGAAGGGCCACCTACTCAACTGATGTCCTCTGTGTAAGCAACAGTATGTACTCACTTAGTTCTCAGATTGCATCCACGTCGTTTTTCATGTCGGAACATTGCGAAAAACCCAAAGATATATTAGAGTGCATAAAACATCTCGGGTAATTTGCTTTGCGTACACGCCAAGGAACAGACCCGGTCTCTATTGTTACGATTTCTTCTTCTTCTTCTTTTAATTTCCGTCTTGGCTTTGAGAGTGCATTGCTGCATCCTGAGGTTATTTGCTCTCTACATTGCGGGGAAGTGAGATCTGATCTCGATGTTCACTCCAGAAGCATTCGGTGCGATGTGAGGTGTGGACTGACGTACGTCCAGCTGTCCTGATGTATCCAGGTCTGAACAGTGTTCTCCTCTCCGTCAGTAGTCAGTCATACTGATGTTTCCTTATTTCTACCATATCCAAGCAGGGACATGCTGTTTGTCCTGCGCTGTGACTTTCTGAACAAGCACACCAAACAAACGCTGCTAATGCCAGCATACAAGCTATGTGGCTAATTAGCTGCTCAGCTGCAGCACATTATAAAACATGTAAACTTAGCAGCAAGTACTACTTTGGATCAGTTGGAGCGTCCATGTGGTTCTAATCTTCCATTTTACTGAAAGTTTTCTGTTTGTGAGCTGCCGAACAAGTTTAAGTTTCCTCTTATCCCCCGCCTGCGTTCAGCCATCCGTCATTAGCGTTTTTTTTTAGCTGAAATTCAACATGCCAGTCGGTTGTCCCATGAGCACGAACACATGCTCCTTTTACAGCGCATTTCGACATCCACATGTTCTTTTACAGGACCTTTTTTTTTTTTGTTTTAAAAGTATTTCATGCCGGTGCATCGGACGAAATCTAACACACTCCATCTGTGTGTCATTTCTTTCTCCATATGACTATGCTTCTAATAAAACACAATTTACAATGTCTTTGAGATGTTCCAGCATCAAACAATTGTTAGCTACATTGTATCAGAATGTATCAAGTGATTTATGCGCGACTGCGTCAAGGCAGCTCCGCGCCGTGAATCAAGTGAGACAGCAGTTGGCAGCGGCGAGCTCTTTGGATCCCTCGTACGCTGAGTTGATGTGGCCTTCATATTGAATCTGCCGGTTCGCATGCGATAGCAGATCCCTCATAGATGCGCCGTCGCTACATTCGCGATTACTTATCTCGAATTCATGAACTGTCGTGCCATGTTTGATTTTTTACTCAGGTTGACTGCAACATCGAACATGTTTGACAGCACATTACGTTTCAGTCTAATGTTACTACAATCTGCACAAATCAATGCAGTGCACATGCATCACATACTGTACATGCATGTGTTCCATACTCTCACCCTTCAATCATTTATATATATTTCCTTTCCCGCTGAAAAACACTAAATGGTCAAGGTTAATAAAGTGCGGCCACATATAAGAAACAGAACACCAGTCATATACTGTAATTACGTGGGTGTTTATACAGCGCATAGACAAAGAAAAACATCGGAAGTGACAATTAACCTCAGTGACTTCACGCTGATGCATTGGCTCAGCAGCTGTTCATCAGCATATGTTTTTCCTATTAGAAAATGTGAGGAATCCGAAGTTGCGCTATGGATGGACTCCTTTCCCCTCCTCAGCTTCCCTCGCGGTGACATGTCAGAAAACAATGAGCTTCCTACAGAGATGTCAGGTGAAAAGGTCAAACAAGTTCTGCCCTCTGCTCTTTATCGTAAACCTGCGGTACGGAGGGAAGACGGAGATGAAACGAGAGGAGAGACGACTGTGAGGTGTCATCCAAATGTATCTGGAAACTTGGAAGCAAAACACAAAACTATGGTTTTCCACTTGGCCGAAGGGGAAAGGTTGGCCTATAAAATGCACAAATATTTGGAGGGAAGTATTAATTCATTTTATGTTGAGGCGCTTACCTCCGTTCTACTTTTTCTTCTCCTATTTTAGCACCAGTTTTTGATGCAGCTTTGGCATATTGTTGTTGGATCTACAGTTACTGCGAGAGTCATATAGTATATTGGCAATTGAAATAAAGTTAGGGATAGAAAAATAGGATATAGACAATAAAACACTGCGCAGATGGAGCAATAAGCAAAGGTCAGATGTAATACATTTTCAGAGTAAGTCATTTGTATCAGACTCAGAGAGACACTTTCACCATGTCTGCAGTTTGGAGGACCTCACCACTGATGGATGTGGTGTACCACTACAACACACTGTGTATCTGCAGGGTGGAGCCCCGACTTCTTTCTGAGGGACTCGTTACACAGTCTGAAACTCCCTTTAAATCTCAGCCTACCACACATATGAGAACGTAGTGGAACCTGAGCTCATTAAAACCTATTTCTCCTCATGTCATCAGGTTCCTCACCTGTCGTATTTATTCATACAATATCCTGCTCTGATTACCTGCCTCGCCTGTGTTCAATTGATGTATAACACTTAAGTGGAATAAGATTTAGCTTTTCCATTAACGAGGTTTCAGATAAATATCAAAATGACCCTTTGAAATAGCCGGTGGCACAAGAATTTGAGGGCAATATCATGTGTGTGTGTGTCTCACGTATAGTATGTTTGGGATTAGTAACGGAGCGAGACAGTGTGTACATGTGTGGGGAGCAGCATGCACACAACGCCTCCATGCAGGTTATTCGCTACGTTCAATGTCAACCCGCAAAAGTTGATTTTGACAACAGCTGGCCAAAAGTGTGTCAATATTTGCGTTTTGGGAGAAAGTCCCTTTTCTGAATTGATTACAGTGCAAGGGAATTAAACCCAGCTGCATTGTGCACTTTCTACATGTGTGTGAGTGAGGGCCAATAAACAGTCAGACACACCGACGAGCGCTCATTCATCCTTGATTAAGAGCCCTCCGTCCTCATTCGTCTAACACCAAAGGTATACTTGATGACATATTACTTACAGGAACTACAAAGAGAGCAGCAGTGTGGCTGGACAGTGATGTATCACCTTTATTTAGCACGGACAGATGGCCCATTACTGCTACTTACAGCCTAATTTGTTTCACGTTATTTGTACAGGAACTCCGGCTTTCCTTAAACACAGATATTGGCATGTGTACACACACACACCCTCTTATAGTTGCTCCATCTCTCTGTCCTTTATCTCTTAGGTATGTACACACACACACACAGGCTATTGCTTACTCTTGTTCCATCAAAGAGGCCTCCTCCAGGGCCATAAAAGAGGTCCCCTCTCCTGTAATGGAGGGCCGCAGCCGTAAATGGTGTCTGACGTGTCAGATGTTGCCATCTGATTAAGTAACTCGTCTTACTGCCTCGGATCAAGTTTGAAAGTGTTTTGTATCCGTGTGTTTGTCTGTCCCAGAGGTCTGTAATGTTAATGTGCAGAGCAGCTGTGCATGCTGCCATTTGCCGTGACCCATTTTGAAACCTGGTGCCGGAGAAACGATGATGCAGAAGTTGTATACAGAGAAGTGAGGGATGAAAGGAAACCAAAAAAAAAAGGGGAGCATGCGAAGGAGGAGGATGAGAAATGAGGAAGAAAAGATGTAATTGAAAATGCAGTTAAAAAGGGAAAATGTAGTTTGTTGAATTGACTACAAATTGCAGGAATGTCAAAGGGGGAGGGGGGGGGGGTTGGACGAGCAGTGAAACGAACAGAACAAGAGCCTTTGGCCACTAAATTGCGCCAGATTGATGTTAATAAACGATTCACCTTCGGCCAGCAGGACGAGCCAGCTGCTTATCTAACACTCCTGCTTTGTGCAGCCTCAAATGTCAAACGAAGTTGGAAGTTGTTCCGTCGCTGTCTGTAATTTCAAACAGCATCTTTTGCATATCGCAGATCGTTTTTTGCTGATCGCAGCGTTCTCTTTGTTTGTGAAGGTTAGAATCTTTTGAAGTACGTCTCCAGTTCCTCTCTGCAGGGATCAATCTCCGATCACCGGACACGTAACTCCACTGACGGATTGATCCGCAGTAATCAGGGAAGTAAAGTTGATTGGCAAAATGCTTTTTATGCCAATCAACTTTACTTGGGAAGAGAATCAACTCTTCAGTTCAATAGTACACGTGCATATGTCTGAAGTTGAAAAGTTCCTGTCTGAGAATATGTTAACAATCTGTGGCACACCAAAAATAAGAAATAAATGCAATATGTTTTTGGGGAATGGTATAAAAGCTGATGAACCACTAGTATAATCCGTTCAGACAAGCTTTTCTGAGGCTTTGGCCCCCAGTGTCAGAGATAAATGTGTGTTGTCCTTCCTGTAGAGCGGAGGGTGATGTAGGAGCATGTGCCACAGTTTGATCCCGTGTCAGGCGACTCCTGTTCAGGCTACAGGTCACCTCAGCCCAGCCTCCTCCCCGCAGAGAGAGAGGGACACCTGATCTGAGGTCCTGTCAAGCATGGTTAACCAACATCACACCCGAGGGGGCTGGAGACAGGTCACAGATGTGATGGGGGGGGGTTTCACCATGTAAAGTTTCCATGGCAACTGCAAG
The DNA here is from genome assembly GCA_901007825.1 of Macroramphosus scolopax. NCBI lineage: Eukaryota > Metazoa > Chordata > Actinopteri > Syngnathiformes > Centriscidae > Macroramphosus > Macroramphosus scolopax. Next base: position 170,535 of record CAAKHC010000874.1, read on the forward strand.
TGCTGCATGTATTGTGAGTGTGATGCCATTGTTGGAAGGTGCAGTTATAGTTCAGATATCTTAAGCTATTACTGAAGGAGAAACAGTGAAGTGAAGCTGAGTCACACTCAAACAAGTCTGGTTCGGGTTGGCTGTCCTCCTCCTGGAGGGGGGGCCGTAATGTGCCATGTGTTTCCACTGTAAATGATGATGTTACCTGAGAGAGTCAGATCTCTCAGCTTTATTAGGGGACTCGTTTATCAGTTCACTGCCTTTAAACGTTAACTCTGGAGCTGTGATTGGCTGCAAACCCCAGACTTTATAGTTTTTTTTTTCTTTTTGTGTTTAATGATCAAAGATAAGCAAACATTGAGAACTTCCCCATGGAAGGAAACAGTACAGTTATTTGGTTTGGACTGACTACAATAGCTTCATTGAAAGACAGGAGAATGACCAGAGATTTTCGTGGTTGACCGATGTCTAAGAGGTCTGTCTTTCCCTAAACGGCATTTCCAACACTCTCAATATGAGCATGACGCAAGAGATGGAGACAGTTGAAGGTCTAATTTGAGGTAGATCTGAACGAGATAGATCCTCAGATTTCACACGTCAAACCAGCAGGGGGCAACATATCTCCGGAGAGTTGAGTTGTCAACCCGTAGTGTAACAATTTACTCATCTAATGTCACATCATCTGGTAGTTACTGAAAGAACTACAGCGCTGCGGCTTAAATTAGTGACTCACTGTCGCCTCTTGAGGTAAAAAGTGGTAGTGGGAGGCGGTGCGGGACGAGCTGCTTGGCACAATCGCAAATGGTCTCTTTAGTATTCACTGTTTGATGTTGATGCTGATAATCAATCACAGCTTGTCATTTCCTGGGATTAAAATCATCTTGTCTGACTCCTGTAAAGCTCCGTTGGACTTCTAGGAAGAACATCCAGTTTAAGTAATGATTCATGTGTTACACAGAGCTGATGGTTTGCCCTCGGAGGCTCCCTGTACAGTCAGGAGAGGGCAATGAGATGGACGGGGTAGGACAGGAGGTTCGTGGTTTTACAGTTTACACTTCAGATAATCCATTTCCATGCAGTGTCCATTTCCTCTATCATCCAGCCTTTGGTGCAGACGGCCTCCTCTCAGCTCCGAATGTCTCCAGCTGCGGTGCCCCTGCTTCTCCTGGCAACCCCACAGAGGAATTCCACAGTCAATTATTCATCTTTGTTGTCCGTTAGTGTGGAAGCCACATAAAGTGCTTTGTGGTTGAAGGCTGAAAAAGGTTTTCATTACAGATAGCAAATAAAAACTAGCTGTCATGTTGCGTAACATGTCCTTTAACCAAACTCAGAATATAACATAACAAGAATATTGGATGTATTTCTGATCACTGTTTTATTTTTTAAATTCAGATTTATTTGACCTTCCGCTCTCTGCCGGTCTTGTTCTCCCGTGAGAGCACGTCCTTGTGTTCCTGCACTGAAAGGGATCCGCTGCAGGCTGTAGGTTGATTGTCTGGTTGACAGCTGGCCCGTTTGTTTATTTACCTCCGGAATTGGCACATGACTTCGCGACATCAGCGGGCCAGGGTCGGTGAGAAAGGGAAGAGATGGACAGATGTTGGGATGCTGACGTGTGGTTCACATCGCAGTTTCACTTCTTAGAAGTTGTTGGATTTGATGCATCTGGACTTCAAGGACTCATCAGGTAGAGCGTGTTTGTCAATGCAAACATATAGATGTTCACAATGACACACAGAAGACCTTTAATCTAAAAGAAAGGTTGGATTTCTTCATCCAGAGTCTCTTTTATTTGGTTTTTACCTCCTTGTTCTGTCTGCTCATATAACTTATTCCTCTCTAATTCTGTCCACACATTGATCAAGTTGCTCATTAAAAGCCATTCTCACTACACGGGTGTTCCCGATCAATAAAAGGTCATCCCCCTCCAGATGTGTCACACATCACGATGCCACACACGTCACAATTCAACCGGGAGACGGCCGTCGGTTTGTGACAAGCTGGCATGTAAATTTGACAAACTGCGACAGCTGTAAATGTTTGTCAACAATAAGCCGCCTTAGAAGTCGTTTCCAGCGGTTCGGCACAAAAGCCGTGGACCACACGCCCCGCCGAGGGCGTGTGACAACATCGGATCACAACACTCGTCTGCTCGTAGGAACAGACTTCATATTCGATTGAGTCTTTGTTCTCTTGACAGATGAATCACGTTTTCACGCGCTTCCACATGGTAGACAACATGAATGGCTTATTAACACACTCGTCTGGATAATAACCTATGCATGTGGAGAGATTGAACCAACTTCATATGCACAAAATCATCCTCCTGATTTCACTTCCCCAGGCTGAAATACCAACAACCCCTTGTAGAAGTGCGATCACTCCTGCACCAGTGCTCAATGAAGTGAGAAGGGATCTTCTCCCAGCCTACTGCGGCATGTTTTGTGTCCGTCCATCCCGAGGCATTGGAACAGGTTTGTTCCACTGGCTGGAACTGAAGAGAAGGGCAGGTGAGGTCACAGGACTTCCTGACCTCTGACCTCTGCTGTGTTAACCTCTGGCACCGTCAGTATCTCCTTTGGCTGCTAACAGGATGCAGCGTTTGCCCTGAGAGGTGGCTGTTTGCTCTGTCCATCTGTGACGGCGTGTTGACCCTGACCCGACATTCCCAGACCATTCCCACACCTCTGACCCTGCCCGGAAAACATCCACCTTCTTCCTCTGCTTCTCCTCCTTCCTCGTATCTCCGCTCAGTGGCCCTGCATGGTAAACTGGCTACATTCTGCCTAACTGAATTACATAGTCGCTGCAGGGGAGGAAAGCTGAGCCAGCCGTGAGGATGGGCAGTCAATGACAGGCTCATCAAAGCGAGGGGAGCTCTGCCTCTTACTGTTTGTTGCCTGATGATGATGATGATGCTGGTGATGATGACTTGAGCTAAGTCCCTGTTAGTAGAAAACATCCTGATGGTAGAAGCCACAACTGGGCTCCGTCAAAACGCTTGTGATCTCCAAAGATCCAATAGGATTTTATCCCTGTATGCTTTCATTTATTTATTCCTTTATTTCAAGATTTGTTTTTGGACACGCGTCAGAACATGAGAGCGGCATTAAACCCGAACCATACGGCCGCAGTTTCCTTTGGTCACATCAGAGTTTCTGCTGTTCAGACGCGAGGACACAAATCAGTGATGTCACGCCGTCACTCTCTGGAGAGGGTTGAAAAAAATATAGCCAACAGTCAATACTCGCTCTGAGGTTCATATTATTTGGCTGATCTTTCTCACAAGTTCAAGTCTAAGCAGCCACCACAGGATAGCGAAGGCCCCGGGGCCGTTAAACAAACCCGAACAAAGCCAGACGGTGAAAACTTGAAATGAAGATAAATGGATTTCCCAGTTGTTTCTGCTGATATACACCTGACGGTGTTTACTACGTCTTTGGTTTGTTTATCTTTGTGTTTCGAGACCTTTGGTCTTGCCTGGCAGCCTAAAACATTCTAAGGGACTGTCAGTTTGTTTGACGTTGATCTTTTAACACGTTATTTTGGTCCATTTTATTGTATTGAACTTGGTCAGCATTATTACGAAATACGGAAAATGACTCTCTGGCAGCTCGAGCGAGTGTTGCAGACAGAGTCCGACACTGTATTTACGGGTTCGCACATGCAACCTGTTGCCAATGCAAAGCAAAATGGAGCATCGTTCTGTCTGTCATGAACAAGTGCTGTGCACCATGTGGGTGCAACGGACAAACGAAGCTGACGGATAAATTACATTCTCATGATGTTATCGTTTCACCGCCTGGAGCACAATCTGATCCTACATCGTCTGCTTCATCTTTAAATACCGTGTCATTGTTTTCTTCATTCGATTTGTCCTAAAGTGCTTTTGTGCCGAGTGAATCAGTTTATCAGATGCCATCTTGGATGATGACTTCTGCATGTGCACTGGTTCAGAGGCGTCCAAATCATCTTTAAAGTCTTCTGGCACATGAGAAATGTGAGATGATGTTTATAAATGATTGACAAATGATTAAACTGACTTGGTCTGTAAAGGTCATTACAGTCTGAAACAAAACATTTTGACAGACGATTGTTTCTTGCATATCAAATATGATCAATATGATCCTCATACATGCTGCACACTCTCCATCCTTGTCTATTTGCTGGACTGACTCACGTCCTCCAGGTGTCTATGCAGGACGTCCTGGGACAAATTAAGTGAGTCATGTTTTTCCTTGAGGACAGACGCTAATTACAGACATGTGGTGGGAAGCCAGGTACGTTGCTAGTCCTCCATATCTCTGCCTGGTTGAGCACCAGGAGAGGACAGTCAGTCCAGGACAGTCAGTCCGGCTTTTCAACATCTCCGCCTCTCCAGATTCAACATTTCCACTTGTCTGACTGATTGTGATCGGGCTGGATCAAACAGAGATCTGCAACACTCAAACATGTCCTCATTTAAATCATTGCAAGTAGTTTCAGTACTTTTTCTTCTCTGTTTATTATATGCCCTTTTGTTATATTGGGGAAGGAGCAGGAAAATAGTGCAGAGTCCAAGAACAACAAGACCGTTACTGGAAAGAGGCCTTGAAACCGGTGCCTGGGACACATGGCTTAAAGATGAGGAAATACTGTATCTGATTTATTTTAGAGGGAAATCAATGGTGAACAGCTGTTAGACTTATTTAATGGGGGTCAGCTAAAAGATGTGCATGCCACAAGAAAAACATATTACCATGTAAAATTGGTTGTTCCTCCAGCTTCCTCTTTTTTCCCCCTTGTCTGACTTGTCCCTGTGAATCGCTGTGATCAAACAACAAGGAGCTTGAGGGAAGAATTGGGGTCAGCATCCATAAAAACAGAGCCGTAGGATGTCGTGAAGATAACCCAGTGCTGGTGACTTTGGCAGCAAGCCTGCAGTAAAGATAATCTTAACTCCACGAAGATGTCTGGAGTCACCTCGTGAGTTTTCCCAGCAGCCTCAGGCGTCCAAGGATTTACTCTAATTCACAGGAGAGACTTAAAACAGATATTCAAAGGAACATTCATCCCTCTGGGCTATGAACTTTCCCACTTTTATACTACGTTATTCTACAGGACGCACGCACGAGCAAGAGAGTGTTACAGAGAAATGATTGGTACGCTTCACACACGGAAAAGATTCCTAGAAGCAGCTGTTCAGAGGAACTAAGGTATTTTACAGTGAAGGAGTTTCCTTTGCTCATTCGCTCATTTGTTTATTCTTTTCTAAAGTGCTTTGTGTCACATTTGTCGGACAAATATTGTAAAAATGGCTCTGAATCCTCCACAAAAGCACCCGAGGCCGTGTCGAGGTTTCGCGTGACCGTCTGTTTATCCAGTCTGCCAGACCTGCATTGTCAAAACACATCTGATGGTGCTTTGATTTGTCAATTTCCTTAAACGCTTACATCATCTGTTTCTACGCGATCCGACAACGCGCGTCCTCTTCCGCCCTGTCGGAGTACGAGTGTGCCGCCTGCGTGCCTCGAAACACCGATTATCTCTCAGGTTTTGAACTCACCATTAGTCGCTGAACGAGCCGTGCAATCTCTGGTCATTATTATCATTATGATGTCTTTTAAATTATGCAATAGAATTTTATCCATCTTTGAGACACAGGAAAGCCATGAATGATTAAGTCTTCACTGCGTCTCTGTGTCACTTCTTGTTATCATGATCACTAGCTGACATTATCGCAATGAAATACGAGCCTGGCACTGTCCTCCCTCCTCTTGTCTTTGAGGGAGATTGACAGTTTACCTGACGCCTTCAGATCTATTACCAACGCTTATGAACACTTTCGGAAGATTGATCAGCAAAAAGCAGGAAATGACCTGACCAGTAGTAAAGATGTAAGAAAAGGTCATGAGAAGGAGTCGGGGAGGGAGCGGCGCTGGTTCGGTTCTCTACACTGCTGTAATCATGTCCACATTTTGGACGTTTTTGCAGGTGGAAAGAGACTCTGCTTCTTTATGCTTTTGGTAAATGGTAATTGGCAGAGTATGCAAGTCATTTTCAGGTCCCTGCTAACAGGGCGTGGGGGCGCCGCCGACCTGAGCGGTCCTTTCATGCACGTTAGCTGCAGGCCAGCGGTGAGCAGAGGCCAGCTTCCACTCACGCCATCTCAAAGCCACTGCAAATAAACAGAGGAGAGGGGCGGGTAGAGAGGCAGGAGAGAAATCACAATAAGCAAGGGGAGAGATGATGGAAGAGGATGCAGACAGGGAGGAAATGGAGGGATGCAAACAAAGGAGGAGTAAATGATTAAAAAAAATCATTAAACAATGGCAGCCCGGGCCGGTCTGTGATCGATTAGAGATGGATTTTCTTTTGTTTGTTGATAACTCTTAGTGTAGCACATTGTTTACCCGTCTTACCGCATGGCACCGCTTATTACACATGGCGTGTGCCAAAAAATGTGCTGGCAAGGGACTTTCACAAAGAACAAAAGGTAGAGGAAAGGTCAGGCTAGTTTAGAATCTGGCGCCTTTCACTGCGTTGCACTTTCAACCACATGACCCTTCGATCTCAGACCTGATTTACATGCCTTTGCCTTGTCTGATATCTGCGGTAGCCCCGACTTCTGCAGCAGCTTTGGAGGGGTCATGTGACGCTGTTATCACTGTTTCTCCCAAAGGACGGGGCCCTGAGGGTGAGTCAGCTGAATAGAATACACTCTTTATTTCTGCAGTCCCAATATTGGCACTGGACCTCCCTCACTGTAAAACTAGAACTGTTTCTCTGTGTCTACGTTTGCAGCTCGTTCTGTCTCTCCCTACATCTTTTCCTGCATGTTAGCTCTGCACTGCCACCGCCCCATCCTGTAAATACACACACGCATTCCTGCCTCACGGCTCAGGTTTGTCTCAGGTCGAATAATATTATCGCATTCGAGTGTCCGTCATTCTTCCGATCTCCAGCGAGCGACTGTAGTTAACCATGTCCAGGCTGTGAGTCTCTCCCTCCGTCGCTCAGACTGTTCCGCAGGTCATAATTAACCTGAGACAAAGCACTGACCTGTGACAAATAGACTGTAACACTTCACTCCCCTCCCCTGCTCAGCACAGCCCGGTCTGGCACGGTATAGTACGGCCGGCTACAGCGCGATGGAGACGGAGGGGTCCTGCGGATCAATCCTGGCCCGAGGCAGAGAGGAGGCATTCCAGACAAAGATGCAGCTCACAGAAGAAATATTTGTGAAGCTACGCCGAAACTGAGCGGAAATTACTGCTGAACTGTACGAAGGGAATTTTGTTGTCGTTCCTGCACAGCCAGAAAGAAGTGATGATTCCTCTGCTGAGGTAGTTAAACTCAGTTAAACTGTCTGATTAGTTGGCAAAACTTAGATTTAGAATATTAGATGCTTGTACAATGTACTGCAATACAACATCGGTTTGCTGACACACATATAATATAAAACGTATTAAATGATTCTGAAAAAACTTGACACTCAGACATGGTGTGTTGACGGTTCCCTGCTTGTCATGAGAACCTTCGACCAAACGTTGGCGCCGTGTATCCCTGCCAACCACAGACACTGTTCACACCAACGTCTGACAACAATGCCTTTTGCAACCGATTTTTCAATAATAAATAAAGATGTTTTATGTCCTGTCAACGCTACGGTTACGCTCTGGGTTCAGTTAGGTACAAAATAAAAACACTTGGTTAGGGGAAGACAAACATTGTGGTTCAGGGTTGAAGTTCTGACTCTCCCAGACAACATCAGGACTCAAACAGCCGACTCCTGTTACAAAGTGGTGTTTGTTGTTCCCATCCTCTGCCCCAACCTGCCTCATATACAAACCTTCTTCATAACATCATCACATTACCTTTGCTTCTTGTCAGAATCATGGATATGTGACAGAGTTTTTCTTGGCGTGTGTGTCTGTGGTTTGCAGGAACGTACGACGTCTGGGCCTGCGACGGTGCAACGAGGTAGAAACGATGCAGAAAAGCTGGTTTAAAGTTTTCCTGCAGATGAAGTCGGTCTGAATTGATCTGTTAGATCTTCGCAGTCGCTCCCACATTATCCCGTCATGTCTTGTTCCCGTCCTCAGCTAATTGCTGCAGAAAACACACACAGACGCTCCCCACAGCTTTTTAAGCCATGCAGTTACCGCAGGTATGTTAACTGGGCCTGGTTCTGGTCGCTGGGTATCAGCTGCACATTCCAGTGGTGCAGATAATGGGAAGTTCTATTAGGAGCTATTTGCGGCTGCGCTGGGCCTCGTTTCGACAGATTCCAACTTTAGCCGGGGTTTTAACCTCCTCGGCTGAAGGAGACAAGGGGAGTAAAGGCTTGATGCTTTGTCTCCTCTATTCTAGTTTGTTCCTGTTCGGCCTTCCTCTCTGTATATTTGCTCTGTCTCATCACAGATGGCCAAGTGTGTTTGTTTACTGTCTTGGTGTGTGTGTGTGTCGTGCATGCCGTTTCTGTGCCTTTCTCAAAGAGAAGTTGCACACGCAAAAATGTGCAATTCTCCACTTCATGTTATCAGCTCTGTATGTTTTCACATGTAGCCTGCGTACATGCACGTGGACCCCTGAATGTACGTGTGACCATTAGAGACCTTGTTGCAAGGCAGCGAGGGGGTGGCCTGTTGACACTGAGCCGTGGCAGGGGAGCTTCCTTCTCTCCGGCTTATAGAAAGCAAACAAGCTAATCAGAACCAGCATTCGGCCCCCTTTCAACTCTGCAGCCGCTCAGACGAGAGAACTTCAACTGTCCTGCTGCAGCAGAGTTACAGTCACAGTGAGAACAGAGGAGAGAGGAAGCATGCAGAGTTTTTAGAGGACTCAAAGAGTACATTTGCAAATACCGCTAAAAACAAATATTTAAATGGACATATTTATTTATTTATTTTTTACTGTTCATCTATGGTTCCTTTTATTTCCCCGCTTACGAACGAGCTTCCTGCTTGACGGGAAGACAAGCAGACCACCGACTCCGCAGATTGAAAAGACCAAAGCAATAACTTTCTAGCACTTTCTTGTCCCGGTTAATTTGTGCACTTCTGAACATTCACAATGAGCATAAATATTTTCTTTTTGAAAAATAAGAAACAGGAATTTAATGAGCCCCGTACGTCTTCAGTTTATTCAGGTGTGTTTATAATTTCAGAAAGTGATTTCTTTAATGCGTCCGCTTGTCGTGTACAGGTCGCAGTTACAAACACACAGAAGCTATAGGAAGCCACGTAGTGTAATCAAATGCGTGTCCTGCAGTAAATGTTTCTGCAGAGGTTGCAGGGTTAAGTGTGTGTGTGTTTGTAACATCGGGCGCTGGTTTGAACTCTTCCATAAGCTTTGGTAAACATACTTTCTCCGCCCCCCTCACCTCAAAGACAACCAACAAATAAATCTCAGACTTCAAATTAGCACCAGTCTTTACTTCACAGCATGACGCACATGACTTTCGTCCCACCTGGTCACCCCCAGAGAGTAGTAAAGAAGATGTTCTTAGACAGGCCTGTGATTACCCATGATCCTCCGCGGCGCTCCTCGGTGCGCTAAAACCGAAGAGGGAGGGAGGAAGGAGTAATTTATGTGAACTCTATGCTCGTCCCTTGAACCCTTTGCTGGGTGTCAAGTTATGTCCGTGAATTTTGGTCTGGCCATATCTTCTTCTGTCAACACTCTCACGCTCCACATCCTGCCCCCCCCCCCCCTTCCCTCGTCAGCGGAGAAGAGAGAGAGACAGTGAAAGAAAAGGATGAACACCGAGGGAGGGGTTCCACACAGCAGCTCTCCGTCTATCTCTCTGCTTCACGACGGGGCCCTTTGGCAGCTCCGTTATCTATCTCTGCTCTTCTTCACTCACAGTCTGGCCTCCACCCAAGACCGGACAAACACACACACACACACACACACACACACTGAACGGAGACGCGCTGGGAACGTTTGTTATGTTTCTCTCCCCGCCGCAGAGATTTAACTGGAGTACATTTGGGAAGCGTTACGGCTGCACACCTGAAATTGTTCAGACTTTGGGAGGTCTTATTACGAGCCTTTTTCTGTTTCTCTCTCTCTTCGGGGGAAGAATTACAGTTGTGTGTATTTCCTGTCAAGAGAAAGGAAAACATTTAGAGGAAGTTGAGCAACAACACATACAGGGTTCAACCATGCGTCCACGGAGCCCCGTAGCAGAGATGCCTATCGAAAACAGCCCTAAGTGGAAAAAGGTGACGAATCCCTGTGACACAAATGCTGTTTTACACTACCGTGAAAACGAAAGTCCTCACAGATGTCTAAATATAGCAAAACACGCTCGTTATCGAATCAACGGCTGCCTCTGTTCCGCCCGGTGTTTACGGCACTTGTAACTTCAGAACACTATTGAATAAAAGGAAATAATCCTTCCTCGTGAGTTTTGTCAGATGGATTACTGGAGCATATATTATACCCATCACAACACACGTGGCTCCTCAGCTCTCTGCCGGGGCTGCTGCACAGTCGTCTAATCTGCTGCTTCGGTCAACTTGATAGTCTGTGTACCGCAGCCGAGGAGACTTTTTTTCCTGCTCCCTCTGATACATCGCAGGACTGACGCTGCTGAGCGGGATTAGCGAACATGTGTGTGTGTGTGGTGTGAGTCTGTGCGTGACTGGGTGATTAGGCTGCGTGCATGTGCTGCGTCTGTGTGATGGAGAGCATGTTCTCATTGTATCCCATGTGAAAGTCTGAGAGTGTAAAAACGGAGCGCCGCTCCCTGACCCGTAGCAGGTACTCGTGTCATCGTGGTGAGTCATACCGTAAGGACCAGGGGGATGCTGGAACCTCTTCAAAGTGAGTTGTGTTGCTGCTGCGGTGAAATGAGCTGAGAGAATCTGGATCCAGTAGATGAAAGAACCAGAGAGCGCGGTACGACCGGCGCACAGCATGACTCTGAGTGAAGGACGTCAGGGCCACATGAAGTAGCACCGAGCATGTGTGTGCATTCAGAGGGGGTAAAGGGTGAAGACGGAGACAGAAGGCAGACGTTAATGTACAGAAAATTATTATAACCTGACAAAAAATATCAAGGTTCGAACAAAGCTGCTTGTATTCTTTGATGTGGGAGAAAAACTCTAACATCAACTATTAAAAACTATTACATCACATTATTATCTATGACTTCATTTGATTTATTTATCAGACATGTGGCGTATCATGTTAACATGCAATTTAACGGAAAATATTACGATTGTTGACCGATTTTATTACCACCAACAGGAAATGGATGGAAAAAAAAAAACATTCAGTAAAACAGCAACCACAACAAACTACACACTATTTATGTGGCATGCTAATGACGTACACATGTACGCAGCGGTAAACAGTATACACATTTGCTGTAGGTCGCATAAGCAGTGTTTATGCATAAAATACATCCTAAATGTCGGCGGCCACCTGGCTGAACGTGCAGCTGCAACCTACAACTCAGTGACTGCGAAGCCTGCGGAGCCGTAATGAGAGAGTTCATCAACGAGGGGGCGAGGAGTCGACACAGGGAGCGGCAGGTGTGGCTGTAAACTGAACCGTGGAAAAGACTTCACAGATTCTAGAAAATGAAACGGAATCAATTATCGCAACTTGAAATTGTTCTGCAGGCTTAAACGTTCTGGATGAAAATCCTGGAAACGTAAGGTCGTGACTTGTTGACAAATGAACAGGCGAGATGATGAATAGAAAGACCTTCGGCGCAAAGCGGAATCATTTCCTTACTTTTACGCTCCCAATTTGGAGGCTAATTTGTTGCTTTTTTCCTTTAAGTATGCCAGCAAGAAAGATGAATGTGGAGAATGACAGACCCCCTCTTTCCCCCCGATTCTCTCTATAGTCAGTCGAACCTTAAATTATGTCTTCTAAACATGCTGTGTGTGTTTTCTAACAGCTGGCCCACTGAACCCAATCCCCATGGATGACTGCTAATAACCCACCCTAATAATCCCTACATTACCTAATGTCTCTCTGCGTTCAGTGCCATTAAATACCCATTCATTATAATGCCAACAGTTAGTGCTATTGTGCCCACGGTCCCAGAGGTGGGACCTAACCCGAGATTATGGCTTGTTGACTCTGAGGTGGTGCAGCGGGCTTGCTCACATGCCCCTGGGTGCTGGTGCCTGGTGATTACCCAGGGTCCCATAGAGGTGAAGCCCAGAGTGGAGCTCCCTCAGCAGGGCATCTGGTTAATGAGCGCCGGGCCTGCCGCTGGCGCCCCTGACTGTAACGATAGGAAATACACACACAAGCTAGACGCTGTACTGAAAGACACACACGCACGCGCCACACACACACACACACACACACACACACGCAGTCTCAAGGAAACGTTCATTTGTCTTTGCTTCGTTTCCTCCACACAGTGGAACACAGAGGACTCACAAGACTAACTGTTAATGTGAAGATACAAGAGTCACTTCACATTTAACACACATTCAGGGGTTTCCAATAAAGTTGCATTTACTTCAAAATTGTAACCGCATTCATATGTCGGTGTAAAACTGTAACGTAATAATGTGGTGGGTTTCCGCTCGGCCGCAAACCTGCTTAGACTTTATTTCCGTACAACCTCATGTGTTTTATCCCAGATCAAGCCTGAGATTGAAGATCGCATGAGGCTGAGCAGTGCGTTTCTTGATTAGTCTGTTCTGACTGTAGGGCCTAATTGGACGCTCCCCTTAAGGATGGCTGGATATACGCTGGGGACTCTGGGAACTTTACAGGAAACCATTAAGGAAACAAGACATTTCCGACCGCAGGGAATAAGAAAAATGACTGAAAAATGAGGAGAAATGAGAAAGAATTAGATGCTTCAGGGCTGAATTGTTAAGAACATAATTGTGGTGTTTGTATAGGGGGGGGGGGGGGGGGGGGTGGGGG
>CAAKHC010000879.1:13792-26229 GCA_901007825.1 Macroramphosus scolopax
TAAAGTTTTTTTTTTTTGGGGGGGGGGGGGGGGGCTGTAATTTATGGCGCTGTCAAATAGAAATAAACACCTCTCTCAAAAACATTCAATACAAACTGATCATATTAGCATTGTTTGCCCACCAGGCCCGTCCCAGTAGTTCGTCTTCCAGATCGTTTTCATTACACTGTCAATATTTGGCATTCAGCTCGCAACCTGGGCGGCTCACCAGGCCTGAGAGTAAAGAATATATTTAATTTAACCAATCTATGTGCCCTCATCTTATTTCAGCTCGGTATGCGAGTCTGTGCTACTTTGTTTTCATGTAAAGTTGTGCTTTTGACGCGTGTGTGTGTGTGTGTGTGTGTGTGTGTGCGTGTGTGTGTGTGTGTGTGTGTGTGTGTGCTTCTCTCCTGATGCATACTGATTAGCCACACCAAGTCAATTAGAAACACCTGTCCACTGTGAGAGGAGAGACATGATTGGCACACCGTCTAGCAGGTGTGTTTGATTGGTCTGATTTTATCCAGGTGTGGAGCTTTGAGCACACGGCAGGGGAAGGACACAAGGAAGTCCAGCCTGTGGGAGTTGTGAAGGGGTAGCTAGCCCCTGACGGAAATTACTTCAGCAATTGCCATTCCTCTGGGAACATCTGAAGCCCCGTTGTGCACCATATGCTGGGGTCAAGGGTAGTTTTGCTGTTTTTATTTGTTTGATCCCAAGATAGGATTTTTTTGTGATTTTAAAATTGTTTGACCCAATGCATTTTTGGAATAAGAGGCACAGCTGTGCCCTTAGACTTTATATAATGTTCATGAGAGTGAAGAGTGGCCTTCGTAGACTGACTACTCTCCCCTGAACTTGGCCTTTCTCCAACCAGGCGTTCCACAATCCCCTGGACACGACCGGCTGGTTCCAGCATTAAGTAGGAGCGGCCTTCCACTGCACTCTGGACTTTTACCATGTCGTGTTTTTGGACAGGGATTTTGTTTGTACGTGTTGATGTTACCAGAAACTATTATGGTGTTTTATTAGCCCATTAAAACATGAAGCTAAAAAAGGTAGAAGTGCTGTCGTTCACATTAAAGCCACCAAGATGAACACTAATGGACGTGATAATGGTGCTGGACGAGCCTTTAATATTAAAACAAGCTGTTACTCTCTGCCTTTCAGGACAGAGATAACAATGATTAGTTTGACCTCACCGATCCATTTGTTTATACCTGCTGCAAGCGACGTGACTAAATCCCTGTTTTGCAACTTTGTCATCTGAGGGCAGCAGGCGGCCGGGGTGCCAGCGTCGGGCTGTGTTTCATATCAGCCGATCGAGCACAGCTACGGCGTGTTTGCAAAGCCTGCCCTGCGAGAATGATCAATTGAAGTGATACATATGTTCTCACCTGTGCAGCTCAGGAATCTCTCGTGTGAATAGCTCTGCTCTGTATGTGTGTATTGAGCCGTCCTTTCTCCTGCGGGGAGGTGGAGGCCTGGGATCGTCAGCGCTTCTGGGAAGACATTATCGCCCACCCGGCGATCCCCATGGGTTGTCGCTCCATATATCTCTGCTAGCGGGGCTTGAATTCCATTATTCCATTTCTATCTGCAGGTATGGTTCTTTCAATATTATATCTATTACTAATTTTGTCAGTTCACTTGTGTTTACCAGGATTGCGACAGAAACATACTCCTCCCAGTTCGGTTTGTTGCCAGAGATAGATCTGTGGTTTATCCTGGACTCGATCTTTGCAGTAAATTATTTATTTGAAGGCAATTACCTGAATGCTTGACTTTTATGTGTACGATTTTTCTTGACTAAACCGGCTGGATTTTGCATCCTATGCACTAAGAGGCTATTAAACGCCGTGAATGTTCAAGGCCTACTGAGAAGGCGTCACATTCAAGTTATATTGATATTGTGCAGAACACATCGTCTTACATCCACTTTTAATACGTCTGTCATTGTTTTATTAATGACTTGAAGTGTGCATTATTTCATTTGTATATTCTGGAACATTTTGGATAAAGTGGTCACATCTGTCGATTGGAAGAAGCTGCATGATCTTAAAAGATGTGATTGTCTCTGAGTTTATATTTCACATAGAAAAAACTGCTTCAATTTCAAATGATGTTTTTCTGGGAGGAACTGTGTTAGAAGTTAGTGTTGACTTGTAGAAACCAAACAAGAAGCAGATGGACCCGGGAGTCCCAAAGCACTCTGTAATGAATACACCTTTTGATGCATTGTAACCTTCATAGTGATTTATTTTGACTTCAGTGGTTTGTTTCCTAAATGGACAAGACAGCGTAGCTTGTTGGGATCTTAACAAGCAATATCGGAGAGAATCCTTGAGGGAGCGTAAGCACTCAGACACCGCCTCAACCTGAGCAACCTATCCCATGAATACCAGAACACTCGTGTCATAAAGCACTTTAATCAGTTAGTGGCTTCACTGATATCTCATGTGATATACCGGCTCCTTTCTCCTCCACATGCTCCAGCTGAGCAGAGATGTTTTCGCTGTCAGGCGAGATCGTTCGGCGAACCGAGAACAGCTGGAGGCTGCTTACGGATGTGATGCGGTGAATGAGTTTATTCACGGTTGTACTTCTTTGACCGACGTACACAGGAAGATAACGTGTGATTACACCGAAACCTGCAGCAGCAGGCGTTGATCATCAGAGCTGAGGAAGAGGAAGGATGAAGGGCAACTTGAAGCATAACTTAAACCACAAATGAGAGCTACAAGCCTGAATAGTTTTCTCTCAACACAATTACAATAAAAGCCCAAATCCACTGATTCTACTGTTAATTGGTGTAAAGTCTGGGGTGTCAATGTGATACTGGCTAATACTGTGACAGCCAAACAATCTCTGACCCTGGTCCTGTCTTAGATGTCTCCTTGCTCTAACTGACCTGATTCAAATCAATCGGACGTCGATAAACGCTGCAGAGGTCTGATATTGATCCATTCGTTTGAATCAGGTATGTATAAAGCAGGGATTCATGTAAAACATGCAGGGTAGCAGCTCCCCAGGACCAGGCTTAGAGAACTCTGATTAAATCTCTGGGATTGATCGCATTGAAATGAACGTGACACAAATACATTTGCGTGTGATTACTCTGTCGAATAATACTGAACAGTCCGGTCGTCAACGTCGACATATATTTGACCCTAAAAATCTTGGTGGTTTGGATACCTGACCAAGCGCCGAGCAGACCGGCAGCTATTGATCTCTCGGCATCATTGTCGTGTTTAAAGACGGGTTACTGACTTGTGCATTTGATGAGCTGGGATTCTGCACATACTGAGGATTTAAATCTGAGCCTTGTTATTGAGGCCGATTGATTGACTGTCATCATAATCCCACCTCAGCCGACCTCTTATCACAACACATTTTGTTTGTTTACCCAACGATTAGCCTTCTCGATGACAGCTAACCCATCACGTGTGAGTTACTTGGGAGGTGAAGAGACGCTGAAATAAATTGATCCTCTCAGATTGAGGTTGTGGTTGAGTACTATTATTGCAGCTGCCCTCTGCAGGGAATTAGAGACATACTTTTCTATACACAGCAGTTTCCTGGTCTAAATATTAATGGCTCCTATTAATGCCAAAAGCTTCCGTGGCACCATATTTCTAAGTGGAAGAAATAAATGTCTAAGTATGCTGGTTTAATAATGCTCTCTACATTAATTTGGAATATGCAAATATTCATTTTGACTAAAATGATTCCCTTGTATAATTCATATATCCTGACACAATAGTCTACAAGCAGTGTGATGTAGGACTTTAGAAAACAAATATATTACTTAAATCGATGTTGTATTATTCACAATCTGGTTGAATATGTAAAGCGAGCGAGTTCTCTGCAAATCCAGAGGAAGGAGAGCTTTGGAACTGGAGAAGCTGGGATGAATGCGTGGCTATGCTCTGTGATATGAACCCCCTCAACACACACACACACACACACACACACACACACACACACACACACGCACGCATCTTGCTGGAACTGATCTTTCCCAAGTGGATGGATATCACATTGTGAGCACTGCGTTTTTCTTCAAGTAAAAACACCCTTTACGTCTCTTTCACGTCCTTCAAACACTCCATCTCTTCCACAGTGTCACATCGTTTTTTAGTGAACACGATAAGACGCACGATAATCTTTTATCAATCTGACCTCACTTTGATTCCGGTCTTGTCCGCGGTGGCGTGTAATCGGAGGGGGGTGGGGGGGGGACTGATGGAGAGCAGGCGGCGTCAGAGTGTCCTGGTATGAGGCCTGAATGCATGAAGACAACACGCCAGATCCATTACCCCAACTGTCACATTCTGTTTCATATATCAAACTGATAGTGAGGCTTGTTTGGCTATGAGACATGTAGGATTATGCGCTCGGAGAAGACGGACAAATAGAGCAGACAGATCCGTTATGCTTGGTTATCAGGGGGCTCGGGTCCTGTCAAAAGATTGCCTCATCCACTTATAAACTGTAGTTCTTATCCAGAGAATGTCTTCATATTAACGCAGGGCTTCCATACCTTCATGGACACTGTGTTCTGCCTCCTACCAGAAACCAGTAGGCAACATTGGGTGCATAATCACCTGCACGTTTGGTAATCTTAAAACCCTGTGTCCTCCAACTTCTGAATGAGGGAACAGAAAGCTTTGAACCTTTTAGTGCTCCTCTGCTCAAAAACCATGAACGTGGTTCATGGATAGACAAGAAAATGATTCACTTGAAGCAGCTGCTTGTAACTTTCAGTTAATGTTTACTTTGGCGCCCCCTCTGGCCAAAAGTATATAGCCCACATTAATTTGTTTTGGATGCGAATGATAGTATTTGCTGGATGTGGAGAGGTAATGTATCTTATATGTGAATATGTAAGATAAATAATATGACAATGGAGAAACACGTGAATTTGTAGCTTGTAAATGTTGTTTTGGTACCGAGCAAACTGTTAATTGGTAATTGTCTTAACTTTTATTTGATCTTCAGCTAATCTTTTTCTCTCTGATGATCCTGTATTCATATCAGCTAGAACCACAAAATATAACGTAAAGAAAAACACCCTCCTGCTACCGTCTTCACCGTCTAACATATACTCCCTTCGTTGCCTGGGAAAATGTAAACCTCCACCGGCTTGCGTGCTTTAAAGCACTTCCTCTGATTCCGTGGGGAAGCCGACCCGAGCTCAGGCTGCAGAAGCACGATATGGAAATGGGTAATTTGCCTGGTGTTGATCTTGTTTGCATGTTTAGGTCATGTTAAGGCATCGGTATTAAAGTTGACACGGCTACATAATGAGAAAAATCTCCATGCAGCTGCTTTAAAATATATTAACTTCTTAAGTACAGTGATGAATAAATAATATACTCATTAATGTTACACCAAATTAACATTTCCCCCGCAGAAATGACATTGAAAGTTCTGGAGAGTCTCAGATGACTTGCTTAAGTTTTGAATGACTAAAATTCAGGGTTGTGCTGTTAGCAGCGGCGTGATTCTCAGAAAATGTTTGGATGTATTAGTATTCTACAGGAAAGTCACTCCTCATCTAAAAAGACCACTGTTGTCCTTTATCGAACTGCGAGCCTTAATGATGTATTATTCTTCCCCCTCCCTGCAATTGTGACAGAGAACACCTTGAATAACTGTGTGTGCATGACCGGATCCTCACACCATTAATCACAGATGCATTATGGGCTGGAAACACACAAAAAAAGAGAGATGTACTCAATAGGTGCTTTCTTGCAAGATTGGCTCAGTGCTCAAAATTGATTAACATTTCAATAAAATCACTGTTTAAAACAACTGATGATATTCTGCAGAGGCAGTGGATCAGAACGGTGATGTATTTATTTAATGTGAATGTAAGTTGCTTTAACAGCAGAATTTCACATCAATGACCAAAGATTTGGGTGCTAGAGCTAATGCTAACAGAGCAGTGACCTCTTTTGATTGGATCACGTTTATCTCCCGTTCCGCATACACAGAAAAACAACAACACAATTCTTCTGTGCAAATGGAAACAACACGTGTGGTTAACGGCTGGGATGAAACAATACACTTCCAAAATTGAAAGGGATTTGAAAAAGAAATCAAAGCAACACACACTCGGTCTGATCCTTTGTGTGTTCAAAGACGTTTGACGCAAAATATATCAATGGGCTTTTTAAAAATGTCTGTTATCATAGACAAAGGCAGTCGACATGATTTGATTGTAGAGGATTTCAATCGAGAGAGCCTTCTTTTGTTGTAGCCAGAGACGTTTCCCCCTCGATGCTGCTAAAAGAAAATGGCCACATGCGGCCCAGGCGACATCCCAATGCGGGCGATCAGATCTCAGTGTGTCCTCAATGTGTCCTGGTTGAATTCACACCTGTACCTTGGAACTGTCAACTCGTGAGCAGATCACCCATGACGTATATTGATGGCAGGTCTGAACAAGGCTACGGATTGAAGGGGAAAAGGGGGGATTGAACGTGACATCCAGACCTGTAAGAGGATGCGTTGCACCTTTCTGCCTCCTCGGCTTTGATCCACAGCAGGCTTGAGAGAAGATATGCAGGTCTGCCAGTTAGTTTAGACTTAGACTACACAGGAATAAATAAAGAGCCGAAAAGATGCTGTAAGTGTCTGCACACTCCCTTTTGAATAAATTATTCCGACAGTAAATTCTTCAAAAGATTGTTGAAGTGATTCCGGGGTATTGCTTGTCTTTCAGCGCATGAGAGAACAGGTATAGTTTCAAACAGAGACAAAACCACTCAAAGGTTCTCCTGCTGCAGGGAACGTCATGTTTTTGTCTGCAGCAAGATGAAAGGAAAGCAGCGGGGTTCAATCCAGACTCAGCACGCCACCAGGAGTTAACAAGGCCATTCCACCAAAGCTCTTGTCACCAAAGAGATTAATTGGCTTGAGTGCCTTCAGACTAACACTGATTGGCTCTCACTATCGCAGAGGCTTTTATCTCATTGGCCCAGGCACGACCTCTGGTAGAATGAAAAACTGAGACCATTCAGCGATCTCCAAAGTCCAACTAAACATCTGACAGCCCTTTTATGAATGTGCTTTGTGCTCTTGACCCTCCTGGTGTTGACTGTAGCTTTGTTAGTGTGTTTGATGGGGAATGGCTGCACTTTGAAGTATTTCACTGTCTATTTTTGTATTCAGAGCATAAACTGTATAGGCATTGTTTTGCATACCGTTTTCCATCTTAATTTCACATTTTTTCACTAAACTTGAAAGAGTCTTGAAGCTTAATTAACTCTAATTTGACAGTTTTTATGAGCTAGATAAATGAGAGAATGAGGGTCGACTAATTGGCTGATACATTTGTAATAACGCTTGTTAATAATGCAATGAATCAATTGGGTTATTAACGAATCAGCAGCCGCCACAAATGGCTGTCAAAGGAATAGTTATATATTCACTTAGTGAAGGTCAGACAAGAAAGCATGCACATGGTAGGTGAATGCATGACTACTGATATGAAGTGGTGAAGTAAAATACATGCCGGTCAGGGAGATCTGCCAATTCAGGAACTTTGAATAAACACAGTTATCTCCATTTCCTGAAAGGCTCAACAGGTTGGATCTGTGTTTTCACCCCGTGCTCCATCCTTAAGCTTCAGATATCTCTTATTTTCTTTGATGATCCTGCAGCTGTATCACCCATTACCAGGAAATATAACATCAAACAATCTCCTCCCGCTTTCCTTTAACTGACTAACATGCTACTCACAAACTGTTCCTGCATGCTTTCATTTCAATTTCTTGTACTTTTTATGCTAAAATTCAATTTTGACTGTAAAATATAGTATATATGATGAATAAATTAGCTCCTGTTTCCTAAAAAAAATTATAAATCATAACCCAGGGGTGTGTTCTTGTATCAGTGCATACAGTTGTGGTCATTTATCATCCCTAAGGAACAGATGCTCAGCATTTCTAATCACACTTTACAGTGTCTTTATGATCTGCACATTAAAACTTGTTTAAGCCTCATCACAAGTGGCACTCAGTGTCCTGTCTGTGACGGAATCAGTGATGAACTTTTCTTTAACGGTAGATAATTATACGTCTAATTAGCCTGTTTGCAACCACGCCCAAAGCATGAAAAACAACTGACATCAAGGAAACATTTAAGGTGCGAGGCTGTTGCCAACTCACTGGACGAAATTAAACATTGATGTGAAATGCTGTTGATCCTTTCTAAGTGTTTCAGCACCACTAAAAGCAGCGTTATGGCGGTGGTAAGGAGGTGAAGTGCATCCATTTATTTTCACAGTGTACACGTTACATCTTCACAAGGAGGTCTGGATATAAGAGATTTAAAGTTAAAGAAAAGTAAAGCAAAACAAAAAGAGCAGGAAACCAAACAAAGACAGGAAGTAAAACACAGGACAAGGACACAGTCAATGTCTAAAGTCCAGGCAGGGATCATAACAGCATCTTATGAGCAGTGAATCACAGCTCCCATGCAGATTCTTGAGTCCCTGCTGATCTAATACAACAGGTAAATGTAAACACCAACATGACCTGGTTGCTGCTGTTAGATTGACGAGTCATTAAGTTGTGAGAAATGACGTGTCGTCCTCTGGAGGTTTTACTCCTCACAAGCGGAGCTCTGAGGAGACATCAAGCATTGACCTCCACTCTGTGAAAGTCACACTCTGAGATTGAAATGCCAATCGCTCGCCATCGGTGATCGAAAATAACCATAAGGAAGAGTTTGTTAATACAGCTGTTAATGTTCCTCGACTGATTGAGTGTGCTGAGATCTTCCCCTGGCAATAGGAGGGGCCCACCGTCCAGATAAGAGCCGTATGGGAGTCGTTATTCACGATCAGGCCTTTAGATGAAAACCATCAACCTCCCTATTTGAGGGAGATTACGCTTGATGAGACCTCAGGCCGGATGTAAGTGGGTTCACTGGGAGGGCAATCGGTGACGTCACAGATAGCATGCAGCTCGCTGAGACATTAGCACATAGTGAGACACAAGAAATGTCTTTATTCTAAGTTCCTGTATTTAAAATGGTGTTTTATAGCAACCTTATGACACACTATAATATAGTTGTAAGCAAATAGCTTCATTAAAGTATTAGTCAGCCATTGTATCTCCTTCTGAGGACGCAATAACCGGCTGCCACTTAGAATACACATGAATGAATACATGTGTATGAATGAAAATAAACTAAAATGTAGTTAAACTTTTTAGAGGAGAAATTTGATTATTTTTCCCTCTTTCTTGAGTATATTTATTTAAATTACATTGAAATACCCACTTCTTAATACATTTATTAAACATTTTGTGTATATATTATCTATATCAATATTCATGTCAATTGCTGCATTGAATACCACCATCGGATTTCTTTCATCATTTAACGACATGGGTAGAAAGTGTTGATCGCCCCCTGGTGGCTGGTTTCAGTACAGATCATAAGTCCCGCCCCCACAGTGACAGTGGATAGCATCTTTTCCCAAAGCTGGTTTCTGTCATTTTAGGAAGTTTATATCCCACTGATGTATGTTCAAGTTTTCCTTTTTCTGATAGTGTATATCAGATAATCATAATTTATGATAGTTTTTTTGATTAGTTATTTGATGCAATAAAAAGGGGTTGTGATGTCGAGTGAAGTCCTGATAGCCACAGAGGCAGAGAAACTTTTACTTGAGCACAGTCAGGTATCCCTCCTCACCTCTGCATGTGTGTTCTGCTGATTGTCCATGGATCTGCTAACTGTATTATGGAATGTGTTGTGAAGCATCTATTTAATGTTTATATACTGCTGATAAATGATAGGTGCACTTAAAGTGTTTTCTAAAGGTTCTCTAGGTTCAACAACCTTTTTTACTGACAAGGAGCAACAATTTAATGGTTGTTTGAAAGAACCTTGTACTGCAAACTGTACAACATTGAGCATTCATAACAACTCTAACAAATAAGCCACAATGTGAATGAAAGATGAATACACCACACAGGGTTCACTGGTGGGACCTCGTTGAGGGATTTCACTGCTAACTGGTGGGTTGGTGGTGCTTGGACAGTGGAGGAGTGGAATTTGTGAGATTTAATGGTTTTTTAATGCCTTACATGCTAAAACAAAAGAACTGGTTATGTATGTCAAAGCAGTCACACATGTCTCTCTATAGTCCTCCCCCCAAGGCCTACGGAGTGACAAGGACTGCAGAGCGTAGGAAACTGACAATTGGGATCAACAAGGAAGTCAAGTGCATTTATATTAGAACAGACATACAACAGAAAAATGCTGGAGCTCTGAGAAATACAAACTACATGATGGTCTGCAGCTCCGACTGTGCAGTCGAGATCACAGAATGAATGAGAATCAAGCAAAATCACAATTTTAGAATTTCTTCAAGCTGGCTTTAATCACACTGCATTGTTTTATGTCAGGTTTAGTAATATAATTACATTGATACATGCAGTATTGAAAATATTTCTATGTGCAACAATGAAGCCTCGTGTTTTCCCACGTGAAGTCTTCCGCTATCTGGAAGCAATAATGACAAATAAAAGGTTCAAACCTCTTTTGGAGCCAAAGCTACTTGTCATTCGCATCAAGTGCTTTGGGAGGGGGCGGCCATCTGCTGGGATAAGGTTATCTTGAATGGAAGAAATCCTTGGAGAAGCAGTATTGATCCAGCCCACCATTTCACACAAAGCTCTACGTTCACCATGAAAATGCTGGCAGGAAGACTGTCATTTCTACTCATTTTGGGCTTAACACAGGGTTCACAGGAGAGAGGCTGGCCAATGGTTTTACTTATTCCATATTCAGTCCCTTTGGGCCATATCATAAATGTCATCATATGCAAAGAAGGATTTCCGGATGCCCGGCAGTATAAATAGAGCTGAAAGGACAGTCAGTCCTTATCACTCAAGATGACCTTACCTCAGCACTGGCTTATCTTTAACATATGACCTTGACTTTTCTAATTCAGTACACAATTAGTGTCACTTATTTAACGTGTTTACTGTCAGATAAAACAGGAACTCTCAGTTATGAAGGTTGACAAGAGCTAAGTAAAAATTACAATTTGGTTTAAGATGCAAGGCGGCCGAACATCCTAACAGCATAAATCCACTGGAATGTCTTGACATCCATCAAATCATTTGCAGTTAACTCCGCTCTTGACCGTGTGGATCTATAGATGTCCGTCAGCCGGGCTGTCTGTGAGTCCGTTCTCATCCCGGGTCATCAAATGGATCTATTTTATCACACCTCAGCGTCTGATAAAGCACAAGGTTCTCGCATGCATTCTGTGAGATGCAGCGAGCTGTCCATGAACTCCAGTGTGAGTCCCTTCACATCAGAGCAACTGAGCAACAACTCATTGCAAAAGACAAACCTGTGGTGCTGCTACAGCCTCGGCTCCTTTTTTTGCAAATGAGAAACTCCAGTGAAAAAAGGACCATGCAAACCAGAGTTTCTTTCTATTTTCATTTAGTATACTTTTGTTAATCCCTCTAGGGGAAATTCTTCTGTGCATTTAATCCATCTGTAGCTGCACATGCAAACAAACACTGAACACACAGGAGCAGTGGGCTGCCACTTTAAGCGGCGCCCAGGGAGCAGTTGGGGGTTAGGTACCTTGCTGAAGGGCAGTTCATCTGTGCATGTTGCTGGAGGGGAATGTGCTGGAGCTTCACTAACTCTGCACACATTTTTTCCTGCTGGTCCTGGCGATTGAACCGCCTTGACCTTCTTGGTACCAAGCACACTTCTCCAACCACTGGGCCACAGCTGCACCCATCTTTGTAATAATGTGTTACAGTAAGTCTAAAGTAAGTCTTGACAGCTCTGTTTTCATGAAGGACTAATAAAGTGATGTTTACCTTCAAAGAGTTGGAAAAGACTAGATAACAGTAGAAATGTTAGAACATCATAGAAAGAGCTTTAAAGATATTTCATTAATAAATTATTTTAAATCCAAGAAAACAGGGATAGAGACGCCTGATCCGTCTCACAAAGAGCACCGGTGATTTAAATCTGCATGTATTATATAGAGGCTATCACACAACGTGGCAGCTAAGGATAGCGTTGCCATTTCAGACTCTTAACTTTGACTTTCTGTCGCTGCAACCAAACCGCAGACCCCAAAGTTATTTCTCCATGATTTCCCCATGGTGACGGATCAAAGACTCAAGAGGATTTCATATGGGACGCTGTATATTACCTGACCTTGAGAATGGGTAATTTATTCTTTGCTTTCCAGGGAAGAGGTGCACAGAATGATATTAACATGGGACGGGTCACCAAAGAGCGGAATGCCGCATGTGATTTTCTTACATCGGATTTATTCATTTGACTAAATCTGATCATATATATATATATATATATATATATATATATATATATAACAGTGATGCTCAAGCTCAACATTGCACAAGGTTTCCTGGTTGTAAATTATTGTACTTGTT
>CAAKHC010000885.1:1785-13046 GCA_901007825.1 Macroramphosus scolopax
TCGAAGCAGCAAGCCCCCCCCCCCCCAAGGGCACAATTACCATTCATGTGAGGTAATCTATGCACACTGTAAGAGCTCAAACTACTTGGGTTTCTGGCCTTCCCTGTAGTGGAAGGCATCACTCTAGCATAGGAAAAGTACCAGAACCACCAGTACTGAGGGACGAGAGGAGCCTTCATCTATGTCTAAGTCAGAAACTGCTTTATTCACTGAAAAGATGGCGGTGGTGATTATGAGACTGCCTAGATGTCTTCCTTTTCACTCTCAGACTGTTGATAATGAAATGTGTAATCATGTTAGAATGGTCACTATTTGTTTCCCTGTAAAAAATACAAAGCCTGGAATCAAACCTCAGCTTGCTCCTCTTTTTGTAACAATAGAGCAGATGTGCAGCCAGTCTACCCTGTCTATAAAGCACACTTGCATTACGCATATGAATGGCTGGTCTGAATAAACAGTTGTTGAGCCACTGTGCTTCTTATTGCACCCTTCATTAAAAATCCCCAATGTTTAATTAGAACACATCAGCCACACTTGAAATACGTCTGTCACTGGCTGAGGCCCAGGGTACTAAAGCTCAGAAGGAGTGTCTGTGCTCCGCTGCACACTGAAACACATGAAAGGTTTGGAGCTGTTACAGGATTCCTTAGAAAGGTGCACCCATGTGAAAGTGTTAGAGATGTTAAATTAGATAATGCAATCTTTAAATAGAAAGTGATGGAATCTAACTTCCACCCCTAGTGTTACAGAGGAGCATTTGTATGTAATTTATTTCTGTATTGGCTGAGATGTACTGGAATGGATGAAACAACATACTGAACAAGTGTGAGAGGGGAGAGCAATGACTCTCAGTATTAGTTACAGGTTCATAGGAATGCTGCTAAATTGGTAAACTAATATGGGTACTATTTGTTGTGCAATAGTAACGTAAGCTTCAAATATCTTAAGTCCCCTACGTGGCATGTAGAAAAACCTGGAGGATCTTAAATGTGGTGTCTGATTATTTTTTATTCATTTGCATAGTAGGTTTTGTTTTTAGGATACTTAGGACATGTTAGCATGATGTAAATACTGCAATTGAAATATATTATGATAAAAGCATTTATGGCATTTGAATACCATTTACTTCATTCAACAACAGAGCAAGTTCAACAGAAATGTAGCTAAATTTGTACCTACTGCCTACGTCAGTCGGTACTGTATCTGTTATCTTCCCTAAATGTGATGTGAGCTTTAAAACCTCAAAGAGGAAACAAACCAAACTGTCAAAGATTTCTGGCCAAATAAAGATAAAAAATGCCAACAACGTTGAACAGAGCCATATGACGATCATGTTTATAGACTCTGTGGCTGTTCTTGAAGTTTCTTCCAATTTTTCAACTTGATAAAAGTTTTTTTTGGAGGAGTTTTTCCTTTCCAGAATCCAGAGAATCATCGAGGCATTGTGATTTGTGATATCTGGTATCTGATAGACGGACGGACGGACGGACGGACGGACGGACGGACGGACGGACGGACGGACG
The DNA here is from genome assembly GCA_901007825.1 of Macroramphosus scolopax. Taxonomy (NCBI): domain Eukaryota; kingdom Metazoa; phylum Chordata; class Actinopteri; order Syngnathiformes; family Centriscidae; genus Macroramphosus; species Macroramphosus scolopax. The sequence continues at coordinate 3,309 of CAAKHC010000885.1, forward strand.
GACGGACGGACAGATAGATAGATAGATAGATAGATAGATAGATAGATAGATAGATAGATAGATAGATAGTGTGGATGATAGTGGATAGATAGTGTGGATGTATGATAAAGAATGTTATTAAACTTCACTAAACTTCACCGCAGTGTCTTTTGATTGCTTGATTGAACGTCTGCAAACTTGTTGGAAACCGACTGCCCTGCTGAATATTTGTTAAAGACCAGCCGTTTTTGTAATTTGACCCGAAGCTTTGTCTCCCCAGGGTCAGTCGTTAAAAACATGTCCCCCCCAGGGATCACTAAAGTTTAACATGGAGGTCTGTTCCATCGTATAATGCTCTGCAACAATGAAATCCAGTGGGGGATTACTGTTTGTTTGCTGGATGTTTGTTATGTGTGGAGCCAACACAGCTAGCGATAGATAGGACAGACAGACAGACAGACAGACAGACAGACAGACAGACAGACAGATAGACAGATAGACAGATAGATAGATAGATAGATAGATAGATAGATAGATAGATAGATAGATAGATAGATAGATAGATAGATAGATAGATAGCCATTCATAGTGAGTTAATCCAGTGGGTTGGCAGCCTTCTGTATTTTGTTACTGTGATTATTGTTCCATGCATTCGTTATACCCCGCCTTTCCAATCCCATCCCCCATCGTCTCTATGCAAAAGCAAGATTGACAGACCTGCACTTTGATACAGATATGAGGGCAGATGATCTTCTCACTCAATAGAAGTAAGTGTTATTGTTTACATTTTTTTCTGCGAGTGACTGCAATGTGAACTTGTAACAGAGAACAAATCTTTGCTTCTAATTAAGAAAACTAATTGAAATGCTTTGATTTGTCAGTCACTGTTGTAACTGAGCTGTACGATCGAAAAGACGTAAGGATGCAGAATTTAACATTATTATCAATATACATATACAATAAGTCAGTCTGTATTTTTTACTCATAAATACTGCATATACAGTAAATGCATGTGAATTAATACTGCTAAAATAGTTACACATTACTAAGTCGTTTTATCTCTAAAATTCATATTATTTAAAGGGCTCAAATAGGACATAAATGAAAATTACATTAGTGAGTTTGGCAGGAAAATAACTTGTAAACCTTTGTCACCTATTTCATGTTGGTTATTGCAGAGTACATATTTGGCGTATATAAGCAGATACTTGTAAAACTCCAAGAATACCTGCAGACGATTTCACAGAGAGGATTTTTTTTTCTAAAACACCAGGGGGAGGGTTTAACAAAATGTAAGGACTAAAATACAATTGTATTAGTCTGAGAGATGTGAGACGAGTATATCATTGACAATATTGTGAAGGATAAGAAGTAGAAGTAGCGTGTCTGTGAAGTGATGACTGATCCTGCCCTTTTTCTGAAGAGCCACTTGTCCGTAGAGGAAAGTGGCGGAATAAAGGTCACTTTCACCTGCTATATCTGAGTAAATGATTAATATGCCAAAGCCTTGAATTATATACATGCATATATGTATCTAGTAATCTCTCCTTTTTTTATTGATCGTCACGATGGTCAAACTCACCTCTACAAACTAAACAAAATAACAGATTTTTCACTTGGTCTACCTTTTCCATCAACACTGAACAGTCCCTGTGGGGTTCATTAAAATTCTTTTTTATGTCAGCTGGAACATCTGGTCCCTGTTCACATCACTGGCACTGTTCATTACAGTCATATGTGATCTACCGTGTAATGTGCATGTTATTAATCAAGGGGACGTACGTACATTTGAAAATGAATTGCTCTGAAGGACAAACACCCAATAGAATATAAATATTCTTAAACCCTCTAGAATTCTAATTCTTTATTCAATAGAATGCAAACAAACGTAAAAAAAAAATCCTCAACAGTAGGTAAAGAGGCCTTCTAGCACTCAGACAGAAGGATACTGGTTTGATCCCCGGATCCTCCTTTGACCACGTCAAAGTGTCCTTGAGCAAGACGCTGAACCCTTAATTGCTCCTAACCAGCTGGTTGACTTCCTGCATGGTAGCCTCCTCTATCAATCAGTGAATGAGAGTTAGTATAAGTTAGAGAGATAAATATAAATAACCGTCCAACAATAGAAGTTAACATTGAACGATTGAGTCCATATCAAGCTGAATTCTGGGCGTCTTGTTCTATAAAGTCAGAACAAAGCTGGCATTATTAATTGTTCCTTTGTGTTTGGACAGGTTTGATTCCACCATGGACAACATCAGTTTAGGATGGAACGACGATGCTAACACATCTCTTCAGATCGAACTTCAGTCCTGTGCTACATTGAGGAACACGGCTTTTCGCATTTTCCTTTATGGCTTCTTCTCCGTAGGCATTGTCTGCACAGTGGTGGGCAACTTCTTGGTGGTCTTGTCAATCGCCTACTTCAAGCAGCTGCAGTCACCGACAAACTCTTTCGTCATGTCCCTGGCAGTGGCTGACTGCCTTGTTGGCCTGGTAGTGATGCCTTATAGTATGATGCGGACAGTAGAGGGGTGCTGGTACTTCGGTGCTCTTTTTTGTAAGCTTCATTCTAGCCTGGATGTCATGCTCTGCACTGCCTCAATATTCCATCTCAGCTGCATTGCCTTTGACCGCTACTACGCTGTCTGCAACCCATTGGTTTACTCTTTAAAAATGTCCCGCAGTCGGGTAGCCCTCCTCATCGTCATATGTTGGGCTGTTCCCATGCTCATCTCCTTTGGCCCCATAATGCTCGGTCTCCATATTGCCGGCGTGGACATCCTGCTCCCTGAAGATGTGTGCGTCTTCTTGGTCAATCGCATATATGCTGTCATGGCTTCCTTAATTGCTTTTTACTTGCCCATGGCTATCATGCTGGTAGCCTACTGGAAGATTTTTAAAGCTGCCAAACGGCAGGCCCGGCAGATCAGTGCCATGGAAAGCCAGATGGCTAATGGAGTGGGCAAAGACTCGAGCAAGAAACAAAGACACCGCAATAACATGAAGAGGGAGAGAAAGGCGGCAAAAACATTGGGTATCATAATGGGAGTTTTTTTAATCTTTTGGATGCCGTTCTTTACAGTCAACATTGTGGACCCTTTCATTGACTACAGCACGGAGGGGGTGGTCTGGGATATATTTCTGTGGCTGGGATATATCAACTCATCCCTAAATCCCTTCCTGTATTGTTTCTTCAACCGTTCCTTTCGTAGGGCGTTCCTCATGTTCATGGGATGTAGGGTCTGCCTGCCTGGAACCTCTCCATGGATGGAGCTATCGCACAACAGGAAAGAGGCAAATGCAGATGAACCATAACATAAAATATATATGTATATTCAAATAAAGTTTGTCACTCGTAATCAGTCAAAAAAAATTACATTTATACTCCAACCACAAATTTTAGTAAATATGCAACATCCCTTCTTCCCTTCTCATCCCCTCTGTGTCCAATACTTTTATCTTTTACTGAGGCAAGGCATCCATCAGCATGTCTTGACCATCTGAAGGAGGAAGGTGTCGGTGGGGTCCACTGAACACTTGAATTTCCAGCAGGAGATGGGGGATCGATTTCCTTTCTTGCAAACATGAGTGGAGCTGCAACACGTCGAGACTGTGACGCAGCTGTCGACCGCCTCTTTTAGAGGAGGCAACACCGTAAATTGGAAAGACTCAACCCCCTAAATGGTGACCATTACTGTCATTATTAATAGCTCTATTTGAACCACATAGTTAAGATCTTGTTAGGTTTAGGCACAAAAAAAACGAATGGTTAGGTTTGGTAAAGATCAGTGTGTGTGTTAAAACGCACACACACACTTGTCGGGGTCATGCATTCACCACTTATTGGGCAGGCAGAGCAGTGGCATTGATCGTCTCATGATAATGAAAGAGATAATGGAAAGCCCACTGCGACTCACACAGGCAGGAAATGGTGTCTTGTGCAATCGGTACCAGACGCCAAAGGGCCACGTCGAGGATGGGCTCAATATATATAGTTTGAAGTAGGAAGAATTATTAACTTGTGAATTATTCGTGAGGTGGGACTGCAACCGGCTACGCCTTCAACTATGATATATGAGGCCACTTTACTTTACTTCCATATAAGTGAAGTGGGACAATGGCAGAAAGTTTTTAATTTTGGGACAAGAGAGTCCAGATAAAATAGTTCCAGGCTCTTTCATCTGCATTAGCCTTTGATTATATCAATCAATTACTCTGGCTTTGAAAGATCATATCACTAGATCAGTCTTACGAGACTCCAACCAGAAAAGAGTCTTAAAGTGAAGGAACACTTCTGCATGGAGGACGTCTACCAGCCAGGCACAATCTGGGGCAGACTGGCTCTGAGTGGAAGGAGAACCACCAACACTATCGCTACATCTGTATATAAAGCTACTAACAGGAGGAGGAAGCACCATCAGTGAGGAGCTTCATTAGAGGACTGAATGAATACGTATTCAGAGACCCGACTGATGCTTGTATTTCTGTTATTTATTAGAGCTTAGTCAAACTAATTATGAACCTATATGGTACAATTTTACTGATACTTTTAGTATGATCACATTGCTGTCTGCATCACTGAAGTTGAACTCTCAAACTGTTGTTGACTTTATAAATGAAATATGTGATGAGAGTTCAGATTGATAAATAACCGACTGCGATGCAAGCGCAGGATTGTTTTTCTGTATAAACATCCAATTCATCAAATGAACATGTAGTTGTTTGTCTGTGTATTAATAGATTAGTTTGACTTTGATAATCAAATTGAGAGCGATGAACGCGATGTCTGTTTGTGACAGGACGAGCCCTTTGTTTACATGAGGATCAATGACTGTCACTGATTGACTCATCACAACAGTGATCACAGAATCATTTCGGATTTAACAACACAGAGGAAAGACATAAACAACTGTCTGAATAAACCTGCGGATATTACTGAAGGTAAACAAGATACATGTGAGGGGATGCAGATGTGAAAATGTTGTGACTTTTATTGATTTGTTTACTGTTATTTGACCAGGAGTTCTCTTGAGACACATTACCATTTTGATAACAGAGACTTAAGAGGAATATCACATATTTACATGTGTATTTTACTGCAATCATAATTTAAAAGCAAAAGGTAGAGCACAAGTTACCACAGTGCCCATCAATATTTACTCAGGCGAACTTCATGAATCTGAAATTTGACCCTCTAGTCTCCAAGGTTTACTACAATCAGAGCAGTAATAGGTGCATTGCCCCCACTCTCTATTTCTTCCATTCACTCTACTTAAGTGTGTGCACTAATTTCTTTCCCTAAATTGCCTAAATCTCAAGAGAAATCACTTTGTCTCCTGCATATTTGTACGTCAGCGCAACAGATATTCTCCTTGCTGTGGTCAGTTCAATTCAAATATACAGTTATTGACCATTTTCATCTGGTTTCTTTTCTGAAGAAGATCAATCTCTGCACGACAACAAGCAAAAGCTTGACATAAAGTTGAAAAGGAGCAGAATTTAAAATGATTAAAACAATAGTGACATCTGCTGGGCAGATATTTATTTCAAAGTGAATCAAATTCCAAGGTGCAATGCTATAATTTTAGTGAAGGAAAAAAAAACAAGATTACAGGCTTAACTTGTTTTTCTCCCTTTTTTATTTTGTTTTTCATTGGACATCAGAAAAATACCAAAAAAAGCAAGTGAATTTCACAGTAACACTCTGCAATTCAAATTACAGTTAGGAGGGCCAGAGATCGTTCTTGGGTTTTAGTTTGTCCAACTTAACAAATCAATGGAAAGTTAACTTATAAATCCAACAGTTATAATAAATACTGTACTGCGTTTTAGTTCCTAGCAAGCTCTCTTTGCAAATACCCTGCCAAGAACACAGATGAAGAAAAAGAAAACGGAAACATCATTTCCTCTGTATTTAATTCAATTCAAATATTTTGGAAATAACAGAAATTGCACTTCACTCTAAATTCCCTTTGTTAAAGCACAACATTTGTTTTACTTACCATGAATTTTCTTTTCTTTACAATCACAAAGTGTCAGATGGCTGTAAAATACATAGATATATCCTGATAAAACTGTTGAAGAAAGACAAAGAAGAACGGCACTGAATTGTTTCACGTGTATTTTTCCCAAAAAGTTTGTTCACTGGTCAACAAGCGACAGCGGTAACAAAGACCTTTGTCCTCCTCCGAAAACGAGGCTTTGAGCTGTTCACGAGAGGTTTCATGAAAGAAGAAACAACACACAGTTCTTATATAAGGTTTTAGTCATCACATCATTCTCAGGTCACCGCTTGGATCAAGCTCCCATTCTCAGATATTTTGTCAATGTAAAATGATGCCCTATCAGTCTCGGTCCAATATGGGCCTTTGCAGATGAATGAAATATCCTCCAGCGGCCGGCTAAATGTCAGTTTCTTTCAGTCCATAACACTCTGCCAGATCATAGATGTGATAACTGCTCTGCTCACAGGAGTTGTATATCCCCATGGAGACTGTGTCTACCATATCAATCTGGCCCACTGAAGTACTTTTTCCTGTCCCTCCCCTGATTTTATTTGATAGATTGTTCACTTTCTCTTTGAGCTGAAAGGAGGACCTTTGCAAGGGCGGAAACAGGCCCCATCTCTTGAAACCTAGGAACTGGCCTTTCTGCTTGTGTAACAAAGAGCTGCCACAGGATTCATGCACAGCATAGCCGGGCTTATGTTCCACCCGCTGTTCCCTTGTCATTCCCTTGACTGCCGTCCGCCACCTCTGGTCATAGAAGCGACGCAGTGCCCTCGGTTTCTGGTGACACCGGCACCTGAGGAGCCGGGTGAAAGCCCGCTGGAACTCTTTGCTGGAGCAGGGGTAAATCATGGGGTTGATGCAGCTGTTGAAGTAGCCAAGCCAGAAGATCACCTTGAAGGCAGTCTCAGATGGCTTCAGCGCCGGGAAGAAAGAGCCTAGAAGGAGGAAGGACCATCAGAAAGATTAGTGAGTAAATGCACAATAAAACGTACGGACACCAATTTATTATTAGGAACAGTTAATATAACATTAGACCATTTGAAATGTAAATGATGTTGAATTATTTCATTAGGCTTAATCACTTGGAACAAATACAGTTGACAAATGGCATCATTTGCTTCACTTGATGAGTATAGTTGTAAGCTTTATCTTTCTTCATCACAACATGGGATTGTTAAAGTGACCCTGAACCTGTGGTGCACAAACTGCAAATAATGCACCGTCGTATCGTGCAAAACATTCTCAGCGCTCTGGTGGTATTAGCATTATTTTTGCAGAGATGTATCGTGCAGCAGTAGTTGTTTGTTAGAGTTTATTGATTGGAGCAGAGGAGGTTCTGGTAGATTTCAGCCTCATGCCCCAGAGAACTCAGCTCTATAATGATGCCTTCTCCTGATTAGAATAGAGAGTGACGATGTCATGGTTAGATATTTTCTCATTAGCGAGAAGTACAGCATTTAGGTGATGTTTTAATTGATGCATACTTGTCTTATATGCAGCAGGCTGCTAACACAATTCAAACTCAGAGTATATAGTAACGGGGTACATGACGTGAGGTGGGACTTAAAGTGAGAAGGGGACGGCACAGACCCAGAATAGTAACACTTGAAAGGGATCTTTTCTGCATTTAGCCTTGAATATTAATGCTTATAAATATGAATAATTATCTAACAATCAAACATGGAATAATTTCTTTAGCGCTCAGATATGGATTGCACGTATAAAAAGCCAAGCACCAGCCTCTTCTTACATATTGTTCACTGATACTGTCGTACTCAGATCTTTGTCGTTGTTTCGTCTCCCCAGACTTGGACACACCACAGCCGTCACCCTGGACACAGAGGCAACCTATGTCATTGCCAGTGTCAAGTCTACACTGCCTGAGCCCAGAAATCCATTTTTAATTTGATCCTCTTATCACGTGGAAACAGATAAAGTAGCCCTTATGTGAATTCCAAAGTAGCAGTTTCACACTGGTTTGATATTAGCGACTGGTGACAGGCTGTATAGACGGAAATAAAGATGACTTGTTACTCTGACTAACTCACAGTGTTCGTCAGTATGAATCCAGGAGGCAGCATACGCCACCCGACTCTACCTGAACTTCCTTTTTTATTGAAATAATCAACCATCTCTGAGTCAACAGGGTAAAAGATAAAGATGAGTAATGTGAGGAGAGGAAGTGCTGCTTTCTTCCAACGACTCTTTTCTCTGAAGTGACATCACCTTGATAGCAGACAGCAAGTGATTAACCACTCTGACACTCTACCACTCTGTTTTATTGCCTTTAGGGTAACACGCCCTTTTTTAAGTCTTGTGTCTACAAGATGATCTCAATTTTCAAAGCTTTCTGAGGATGTCATTTTTTTTTTTAAATCACATGGGCTCATATCCAATTTCCCAGGCAAAATTTTGGGTCAGCTCTTTTGTGTCGGCCAATCGGATGCCGGCTGGTAATCAGTGAGCTTGGAGGGAATTATATCCTTGTCATTTGATATTATATATTTGACATAGGAGGTGTTTGAAACTCAACCTCCATCCTGTAGCTCAGTGAATACATAACGGGTGTTATGTACTGTATATAAGCCACAGTGGCCAGTAATAATGTGTCAGCCTTCTACGGATAATTATATCACACTCAGAGCAACAACTGTACGGATTAACGTATGAATTTGGCGACTCTCATATACTCACTTTAGTTCCTCAGTTGAACAACAAACAACTATAATCAATCAAAGCACAGAGAGAGTTCAGATTTGAAGTCATTAAAAAGTGAATTAAAACCCCTAATCACATAGATGAAATGTTTTTTTGTCCACATTCATTTCTAAATATATCAAACCTGTACAAATACCTTTAAAGCCCAGAAGTCATCTGTTCAGACAGTGTCGATTAAAGAATCTCATTGTGAACCTTTCTGTTTATAACTGCTATAAAGTGAAGAAAGCCAGCTAATTATAACTGTTGGATATTCACACTGTGAAATCTCATTAAAAAAAACAGTGTGCACATGTGGAGGTTGTAACAAGTTCCTTTGAGATGTTTATATTATATTTCTGTCATAGCTCATACAGCTAGTCAAAATATATATATAAGATAATATAATACAAGTTACTTTCATAAAAATCTGTCTAAAATATAACATCTAAAATGATGATTGGCGAGAAATGTAGTGCTCTTAATGTTTGCTTTTATTCTAATGGAGGTTGTGACAGGTCACATGACCAGAGATTAGTTGAGAGCAGGACTGTTGCATTATGGGTAGAACGTAGATGCAGAGGAAACAGCAGCAGCAAAACAATTCTGATCTGCGTTCACTGTAGTCGTCTTTCATTGGTTGTAAAAGTACTTGTGCTGTGCTTTATGTGGACAACGTGACGTGTTTTTATTCATTTTTACGGGATTTATTAACACTTCTTCTTGTGCTCCAGTGTGCTCTTGTTATAAAGACTTAAAAACAAAGGAGAAATTCAGATTTGTTGTACCTTTATTTCCCTGTCGTTTTCATTATGTCGGCTGACTAAAGAGAGTGAAATCTGTATACGTGGCCATGATTTCATTAAACCAGTCCAGCTACACTTGTGCTTGGTGTCTAATCAATTTCCGAGAGACAAAGGAAAGGCCATTGCTCTCTACCCCATCAGTCAGTTTCTGGCAAAAAATAGTATTCATTAGTCCGTTGCACTAATTTAGGCAAATGGTGATGGAGTTTCAAATGAGTCAGACTACTCCGTCTACATAGAGA
>CAAKHC010000887.1:0-10095 GCA_901007825.1 Macroramphosus scolopax
AGACCTGTTACCGGTTTCCGAGGACGTTTGTGGGTTTGATTTATTTTGTGGTTGACATGCAGCTGCCAGCAGCTTCTGTGTAGTGACCTTGGTCTCGCCATCATCATCATCATCATCATCATCGTCATCATCATCATCATCATCACAATAATCTAGCAGCTGGTGGACACATCTGTGTTAACATGGCCCTGAGTTCAGGCTGCAAGAAGAGCCGCTCTGCGTGTGTCTCCCTGCTCATTTTATCAGGTGAGTTGAGCTTGTTAACCATCCACACTGACATCCTAACCACTGAATTGATGCAGAGTATTGATCTGGTATCAGGTCACTAATCTCCCACTGTGTGTCTCATTGATGTCGCACATCACAATGTTCATGTCTGACAAAGACTGAGGAGTTTAGTATCACTTACTGTTTTCTCCAAACAACCATGTCACTACTTCATCATTTCAGAGTCATGGAAACAGAACTTTTTTTTTTAAAAAAACATTTATTTATGGTGTGTTTATGTTTACAAGGTTTTAGTCAAAAAACAGTCATGGCAACTAACATCAGGACAGACAAAAGACAAACCAATCACTGTATAATTTCACATAAGAAGGGGAGATTAACAACAATATAAGCAGGAGCTATATGCTCACCAATCCATGCCAGGTAACATATTCATCCCACATTTTGTAATATTTATTTACAGAACTATTCAGAGTACATCTTATCATTGCTATTTTTACATTTGGCATCATGTCTCTAATCCATTGATTATTAGTTGGGGGATTTGTGTCCTTCCACTGAAAAAGAATGGCTGATGAGGAGGAAAAGACAATGATCCTCTGTAGGCATGCTGGGAGACTGGACCCATCTGAACATGATGAAATACCAAAGATAGCAATTTTAGGAGAGGGCTGAATAATACAGTTATAAGTCTTGAAATTGTGTCAAATTGAGGAACTTGAACAAATAGAGGATGAATGGACTCTAAGGTGGGCCATGTCCCATTCTTCATCTGAAAATGGTACCCACACCTCATGTTCCCATTGTTCCCAGATAACATAGATGGCCGGAATAGGTGATTATTTGTGATGGGAGAGTAGATTGAGATGTTCTGGATACACAAGCATTTGTTTAATTGCTTCAAGATGCGTAGTGATTGATAGTGACAATTACATTCCCATTCAGGTATTAACTATTGATGGCAAAGATGCACATGAGTAAAACAGTGAGTGTGGACAGCTTGTGGTCAATTCGACCTGAAGCAGGGGCTGTGCCATTCCAATCCTTTAGCCAAAGGGAGATAGCATTCAAATTTGCAGCCCAATAGTATGAGCGAAGGTTTGGTAGGGAAAGTCCACCACAGGTTTTTTGTCTCTCCATGAAGTCTTGCCTTATGCGTGCTGATTTATTATTCCAAATAAAAGGACCGACCTTCTGATTGAACGATTTAAAAAAGATGGTATGAATATGGGTATAACTTGAAATAAATAAAGATATTTGGTTACTATGTTCCATCTTTACAGAGTTTATTCTCCCAATAAGGGATAATAGTAGAGTGGACCAACGCTTGATATCTTTTTTTGGTCTGTTCTAGAAGAGGAGCAAAATTATTTTTGAATAAGTGATGGTAGAACTTGGTAACTTTTACTCACAGATATGTAAAAGAGTGACTTGAGAGCTTAAATGGTAGGTTGGCAATTTTTTCAGCAGTTTTGTTGATGGGAAAATACTCGCTTTTGCTATATTTAAGTTTGTACCCTGATATTTTTCCAAAGTCTGCTAGGACAGTAAGGACTTAAGGTGTGCTTGTGATGGGGTTAGTGATACACAATAATAAATCGTCCGCATAGAGTGAAACTGTGTGGGTGAGGCCACCACGTACAATACCGTGTATGCTACCATATCTTCTTAAAGCTATTGAGAGTGGCTGTACAGCTAGAACAATAAGTAGTGGACTTAATGGGTCACCCTGCTTGGTCCCTCTGTACAGAGAAAAGTAATCAGAGGATACTGAATTGCTATAAACTGAAGCAGTTGGGTCATTAACTGAATGAGATCAAGTGAAATTACGATTTCTGGGGATAGACTATTGGATTTAGTATATATAATGTTAAACAGGTGTCTCAAATTAGAAAATGCCTGTCCTGAATAAATCCTGTCTGATCATCTGAAATTAAATAAGGAAGGGCTGACTCAAGGCGAAGGGTGATGACTTTGGAGAATACTTTCCCATCACAGTTAGTCAGACTGATGGGTCTGTAGGATGAGCAGTCAAGTGGATCTTTGTTTTTCTTCAACAACAGTGTGATGGATGCCTGACGGAGTGTGGGCGGGACAACTTTATCGTCTAACGGTTCTATAGACTGAAAGAAGAAGAGGGGCCAGTTGGTTCTTGAATTTTTATAGAATTCAGTGGTTAGTCCGTCGGGACCAGGGGCCTTGCCACTTTGTAGAGACATTATTGCGGTGATAATTTCCTTGTGTGATAGGCTGCTCAAATTTTTTCTTCGAGTCAGAGTCAATCATAGGAATGTTTAAATTAGAAAAAAAGTGTCAAAATGGTGCTGATCAATTTCTAAATCTGATGAGTATAGTTTGGAATATAATTCTTTAAAATGATTGTTGATAGTTTGATGATCCCCATTTAGTGAAGGTAGCCTAATCTGGGAGATGACATGAGGCGCTGCCTTTTGACGAAGCTGACTGGCCAGTAATTTAGAAGGTTTATCACCCTCTTCGTAAAATCGATTGTGGCTCTTAAAAATGGACCTCTCTGCCTCAGTAGTTGATAAAAGATCAGCCTCAGTCTGAAGGCCCACTCTCTTTTTGATCAAGTCAGGGGTTGGAGAAATTTATGAGGCTATCTAAAGCTTTGATTCTATAGGACACATCTATAATGTTATTTTGGCGGATTTTCCTACTGTATGCATTGTGACCAATGATCTGTCCTCTAAGATATGCCATAAGTGCTTCCCACAGAGTTGAGGCTGAAATGTCCTCATCCACATTTGTATCCAAATAGATATCTATTATTTCTGAAACAACTGTACAAAGTCAGAATCAGCAAGCAGAAGCGGATCAAGCCGCCATGTCCATCTTGGCCTTTGAGATGGAAGTTTAATGGTCATACCTACAGGGGCATGATCAGAGATCATGATTAGATTATATTTACATTCTGTAATAGCATTCAGAAGAAAAGGAACCGCTATAAAGAAATCAATTCTTGAAAATGATTTGTGCACATTAGAAAAGATAGAATACTCCCTTTTTAGTGGGAGTTTTAAATCTCCATGGGTCCGTCAGTTTATGTGCATCAATGAATGTTGAACTATCTGTGCTGACTTAGTTGGCTTTGACACAGAGTGAGATGAACGATTCCAAACTGGGCCCAGTACCAGATTGTAATCACCAGATAGAATGAGGTGATGACTGTCTAGGTTAGGAATACAGCTAAACATCCTCTTAAAGACAGAAACATCATCAAAGTTAGGGGCATACATATTAACTCATATGACAGGGAGTTCAGAAAGCTGTCCCACAACCAGAACATATCTACCATTTGGATCAGAAATGGTGTTTGTTGCAATAAACTGAATATTTTTATGAATAAGTATGGCTGCTCCTCTACTTTTGCCATAAAATTTTGAATGAAACATCTGCCCCACCCAATCTTTATGAATCCTAATATGATCTCTATTACAAAGGTGGGTTTCCTGTAACATTACTTTGCCTACCCCAAGATGCTGTAGGTGTTAGAGGACATTTTTCCTTTTGACAACGTGATTGAGACCCTTAACATTCCAGTTTATAATGTTCACACCCGTGTTACCTGAGATTGCATTGGAAATATTATGTGCCATTGGAGCTAATCATTTCAGCTATTTAAATTATATAAGATATTAATGGATGCATCGAAAAAAAAATAACAACATACATGTCACAAACATTACATTTTACATAAAATAAACAGAACCCCAGTGCCATAAAATGGCAACCCCCCCTTTAAACACTTTGAATTTTCGCAAACTCATTTGCGTCCTTCCTGCTATTAACAAGAAATTTTAACATTGTGAACCTCAGAATGAAGTCTGCCTTCTGACATACTGTAGGTCTGTGCAATAAATTGCCATGTAAACACTCACAGCTAATGAAGACAGTGGAGAGGGAAAAGTCCACGATTGTCCATCAAATTAGTCCTAATATATATTTACCGTACTTTTCGCACTATAAGCCGCACCTGATTATAAGCCGCAGAAGCTAAATTGAATGATTTGTACATATGTAAGCCGCACTGGACTATAAGCCGCGTTTTTTTTAATGTTTAATTACCGTTATTGACGTTTTCAACTGTTACCATTTAGTGCAATAGTAGCTACAGAACATGTACTATGCTGTGTAAACTGCAGATGTAATTCATAAAAGCAAATACATTATTACACGCACAGAAAGAATTTGACCACTAAATCATGAAATAATTTGATGATGACTAGCCTTTAAAATAAAAGTCACATGCTTCCCAGCCGGTTTGGATGCTCAGACTGACACTTCCGGGCCCCCACTTACTGTGGACGGTTGGTGAGGTAGTCCAGAACCCAGGCGGAGAGATGGTGGTCCACCCCTGACTGCTCAAACTTGTCCCTCAGAAGGATGGGCTGGATGGTGTTGAAGGGACTGGAGAAGTCAAAGAACATGATTCTCACCGTGCTGCCTATGTGCATGTGATTGAGGAATAGCATAGATATTCAACTGTAATTGAATAAAATCGGGTTGTTTCAGGATTATGCTAAAATACATGAATAATATAGTAAATTCCTGGTTTATTCCCATTAATTCCCATGGAAACTTTCCAACTCTGGAAATTCCCAGGATTTTGCAACCCTACTTCTGTGAGCCCTATCTATAGACGGGGTGTTTGAAAATGGTCTTGTCCGAACAATTCCAGAAGCAATTTGGCAATGAACTCCGTTGGCTTTGTTCCATCTGTATTTTCTTTTATCCACACAATTCGAATGTTCTGCCGCCTTGTGTAATTTTCCAAGTATGTTACAGCTCGCGATTCTCTGTAGCTAAGGAGGCTTGTGATAGTTCGACACAGTTCAGTCTCTTATCAAGATCATTAAATCCATCCTCCACACTCAAAATTCTCTGGCCAAATGCATTAACGTTGTATGCAGAGAGGTAATAGACGCCTGGCTTTCTTCTCGAAACGAGTGGATTGAAGCTTATATTGCAACAACTGCTTTAGCTAGCGCCTCCATTCTTTTAGTATTAGCATCCCTTTCCGAGTTAGCCATGGAGACATGGTGTTCCTTGAAGACGTCCTACTCTCTCTGGACTCCTTAGAAGTCTTGTATGACATTATAAAAGTGGTACGGAACACTTTAAACGCAAGATATCAAAGCCTAGGAAGTAGTAAGGTTCACAATATATGAATTTAATAGGATTTTCGCAGGAGCTCCGGTAGACAATTCTACTCGCTAGGCATGCTCAACCAATATCGGAAACTGAAATTCTTGGGTAAAATTACTATTTGTTGGTTCCAGCCAATATATTTGGTATTTGTTGAGATGAAAAGTGGTGACGTAGCGTGTGACAAGACTTCAACATGGCTCTGATTCCATCTGAGGCTTTGCATGTGGACTTGATCTGATTCACATCTGTTTTTATACGGATGCAGTCTATCTTAAAGTGCACAGGTACATACTCATCAGGCCAGCACATCTCGGTGTTGCGGAGAATCTTCACAGCCAAATCGCAAATGTAATTATTAAGTCGTTAACAAAACTCAGTAAGAAGTTAAAATGTTAAAAAAAAGCAAATGAAAACTGCTGGCATAACAAATTTAGGGAGATTGAGTTTCTCCTGGGTGTCGAGTGTTGGTGTTGCTTCTAGACTTGTTGTGGTGGAGGTTCAACGTCAAAGAAACATGAACTCTACAAATGTAAAATAAGATTTACTTGACACAAGTGTGTTGTCTGACTGGAACATTTCATCATTGTGACATCAATTGATTTACCTCCAGATATTTTACCCTTCCAGCTGGTAAATTAATAATAATAAGAAATAAAAAGCTTTGAAACAAACCAAAAGGATTCTGTCCAACACCAGAGAGCTTTTCATTTGAAAAGTTTACAGGAAGCGAAGTTTTTTCCAAACTCTAGTCAAGGTGCATCGTTGTCGGTCTGATGTCAGTAAAACAATCTACACATCCTCTTGGTCGTCTATTGTTGCGTCACTCTGAATGTTTTCATGAAGCGCTGTGCAGCTCGACCCGCGCAGCATGTTGACATCACACAATGTAAACAACATGGCGTCAATTTCTTTTGTCCTTGTAGATTGTTTGACTGTCATGTGGCTTTGTGTTAGCAATAATGCTAATGTTAGCACCTTGTTCTGCCCTGTGTTTCTCCCAGGATGCATTGCGGCTTCCCAGAGGAATGACAACGTCTATGTTTCTGGGATTTCTAACGGTGAGGTCTCAACTTGACTTACGACAATGAACAACAACACAAGATGATGGAAGAGTGAATCAAAGTGTCTGTCTCTCCACCTGTCTGTCTCTCTTACTGTTTGTCTCTCCACCTGTCCTTCTCTGTTACTGTCTGTCTCTCCGACTGTCCGTCTCTCCACCTCTCCGTCTCTCCACCTCTCTGACTGTCTGTCTCTCCACCTGTCTGTCTCTCTGACTGTCTTTTCCTCCACCTGTCTGTCTCTCTTACGGTCTGTCTGTCTCTCCACCTGTCTGTCTCTCCACCTGTCTGTCTCTCCGACTATCTGTCTCTACCACTGCCTGTCTCTCCACCTGTCTCTCTCCACCTGTCTGTCTCAGCTTGTGGTGATGTGGCGGAGCTTCTGCGAGCGTCCAGCGGCGTCATCACCAGCCCTGGTTGGCCCTTTCAGTATCCTTCCCGGCTGAACTGCAGCTGGAACATCAGGGGCCGACCTGGAGACACCGTCACCATCAGGTAAGACATGGCTGTTTCCATACTTACAGAACCCTGAGAGGACAAATATGGTCACTTCCAAACAGATCAGAGAAGGAGAACAAAACTTTCTTATTGAAGAAAATCTAAACTAGCAAAAAGGAGGTCAGAGGTCAGAACCAGCCAGCAGAGGTCAGACCCAGATATCAGAGGTCAGAACAACATGAGAGGTCAGGTGTTGTTTTAGAGGAACTTTATATTGAAATATTGAAATATGTCGCTCTCGTGCAGCTTCCAGGACTTTGAGCTGCAGGGTTCTCATCACTGCTCGTCCGACTGGATGTCCATCAGCAGCTACAGGAGCCTGGACGGACTGCGGGTCTGTGGTTCATCTCTCCCGCCCCCCTACATCTCATCCCAGGACCACGTCTGGATCCACTTTCACTCTGATGACAGTCTGACAGGAAAAGGCTTCCGACTGTCTTACATTGCAGGTGAGGATCTGGTTCCTGTGACGTCTTGGTCTTGCTGTGATCTGCAGCACCTCCTCTGGACTCTAGGCTTATTTAGCTCCCTCAGACCTGATGATCCCCTGTTGATCTAGGTCAGGGGTCGGCAACCCACGGCACTAGAGCCATATGCGGCTCTTCAGCCCCTTGGCAACGGTTCCCTGTAGCTTTAAAAAAAATTATAATATGGAAATAATTAACGGCTCTTTTTATTTTATATTTATTTGTTCTTCCAAAGGGAAGATCCAAAGGGAAGATCGAGGTGATATTATGACACTGAAAAGAAAGAAGTGTGTAACATTTCGTCAACCAAAAGTGTGCGTCACAGCCCGGCGTCTCTCCTGCCATTTGCTGGTGGCTAATCTTGAGTTTAAGGTAACCATGGATAAATCCAAGAAAAGAAAAGTGTCGGAGGAAAATAGAGTTTAATTCAGCGTGGACAGATTCATTTGCTTACCTGTATGCTTGATATGTGGCGAGAAATAAGCAAACAACCAAAAATATAATGTTAACAAACAGCATTTGATGAAAAGTACCAAGCAGGAGATGAAAGAAGAAGAGGGATTTCTGAACTGCTGCGTAAAGCTGAGCAGAGCAAACATACTTAGAATAAGTGGATGAAATCTCCAAACTCAACATGAAGTAAAGACAGCCTGCCATCCTGAGAGAAGTTCAAAGTCGCGTCTTACAGCGCCGATACAGAGAAGCTCAGCAGTGATGTTCAGAAACAAAAATCACATTAAATACGTGAGATTATATTGTAAAAAATAACACATTTATTGTAGAACTTCGATGGTTGACTGCTGTACGTTGTTGAAGATAATACAGAACAGGACGACAACAAACTGAAATAGACTGAAGTCATAATCAAATACAAACTGGCCTATTTTTAAGTTTACTCTTTTTAAAGCTACGAGGCTGCAGCTATGTTTTATTTAATTCAAAGGGGGTTACTTTGTATTTGATCAAGTTATCCAGGAATGAGGGAAGGACTCAAACAGACCTGCATGTTCTGTGTTTTATTGCCAGTGTTTGTTTTCCTCTTCATGACAGTTTGAGCTTCTCCTTTGTAATAACAAGTAAAACAGCAATAACATGTCAACCGGTTTGACTTAGTAGTTTTATAATTTCATAAATGCAACAAAATATAATTATTTTACAGTGGTTGACAAGACAATTGGAAATTAAACTAGAACCGGCAATTTTTCGGAAGAAATTGCAATGTGAATGCTGTTTGCTGAATGAAAACTGCTGAATGAAATTAATTAAAGGAAGCCGAAGAATTCAAAAAGTTGAGATGGATGAAAAAGGCAGGAAGAAACATAAAAAAACCTCCTTAAATAGCTAAATATTTGGATATTTAAATGTTTTATGTAGAGGACAGTATGTGGAAGAAGAGGAAAAATCAAGTTATTGAACATTATCGATGAAGGCATGGCTAAAACAGCTGATTAACAGCTGACAGACAGGATAACATCAGAATCAGAATCAGAAAGCCTTTATTCGTCTCAACACGGAGAAATTTACATTTTTACAGTAGCAAAGGGATAGTGCACGCATTAAAAGAGCATTTACCAAATTTACAACAAGTAATAAGTCAAAAATGAATAAGTCAGCACGCTATGTTTGGAAGATTGGATCAGAAACATTGTTATTGCACATAATTGAATTTATTGAATTTCCCTTGGGATAAATAAAGTATCTACCTACCTACCTACCTACCTACCTACCTACCTACCATAAGTTATGGAATGTAAGTTATTGACATTTACAGCAAATGTAAATTATTGCACATTTTCAGCACAACACAGTGCTTGAAGTGATGACAGTGAAGGCATGTAGGTTATTGCACATAAAGTATGGTACAGAAGTTATTGCACATTTTACGGCCCAACACAGTATTTAAGTGAAGACAGTGAAAGGCATAGGTGTTATTGCACATAAGTTATGGTACCTAAATTATTGCACATTTTACAGCACTTCACAGTATTGAAATGAAGACAGTGAGTCCTTGTGTGTTCAATGGGAACAGTTCTGATTAAAGAGTCTGACTGCTGCAGGGAGGAAAGACCTGCGGTATCTCTCCGTGAGACACCGAGGGTGAATCAGCCTGTCACTGAACCAGCTGCCCAGAGATGTTAGAGTGACCTGTAGGGCGTGGGACGTGTTGTCCAACAGAGAGGACAGCTTGGACATCATCCTCCTGTCTCCCACCACCTCCACAGGGTCAAGAGGGCAGCCCAGGACAGAGCTGGCCTTCTTCACTAGTCTGTTTAGTCTCTTTCTATCCGTAGCGGAAATGCTACTGCTCCAGCAGACCGACCCGTAGAAGATGGCTGGTGCCACCACAGAGTGAAAGAAGGACTTGAGGAGAGCCCCCTCCACTCCAGAAGACCTGAGTCTCCGGAGCAGAAAGAGTCTGCTCTGACCATTCTTGTAGAGAGCAGTAGAGTTGTCAGACCAGTCCAGTTTATTGGTCAGGTGAACACCCAGGTACTTGTAGGATGTTACACAGTCAATGTCCGTACCCTGGATGTTCACCGGTGGGGTGTGTGTGTGTGTGTGTGTGTGGTGTGTGTGTGTGGGGGGGGGGTTACACCGGAAGTCCACCACCAGCTCCTTGGTCCTGTTAGTGTTGAGCTGGAGGTGGTTCCTCTGGTACCAGCTCCTTGGTC
>CAAKHC010000889.1:15502-36088 GCA_901007825.1 Macroramphosus scolopax
GCGAATGTTCAGTGGGAATCAGTCACAGAGGAGGCATGCACTTCAGACAGCGGAGGAGACAACTCTCCACAAGGATACAGTGGACAAAAACAGAGCCGACTATATATTCTCACCGCCATCGTCACAAGATAAGCACACAAACAAACGTCTGTTTCTACACGTCCGCAGATTCCATTCAATCAGATGTATGTGGGAGTATTCTATCTGGATCTCGACCAATCTACCAGACCCTGTGGCCTTGTGAGCCTAAATATCTTAAGCCAGGGGGAATCCTGTTTAGCTGACTGGAAGAAGGAATTCTGTGGGAAGCCAAGATCGAAAAAATGGTTAGAGAGGAGCTTTGAAAGGACCATGTATCTCTGTTGATCACAGTCAAAGGAAGGTAAGAGTTTTGCAGCCTGAAGCGATGTAATCCAACCTGTCTTCCTTCAGGAGACAGTTCTTCCCTTCACTCACGCAGTAGATGACCTGCATTTATATACAGCGGGAGACATGTTGCCAAGTTAGGCACAGTGATCCACAGGGGTTAGAAATAATCTGCTGCAATTTACTGAGATTCATTCAGAGCTCAGTGTGAAAAATATAAGCATCAATGCTCATCACAAGAATAGCTGCATGATTTATGCCCGAGACATTTCAAACCTTCCATGACTCACAATCGTTTTAGATGTTTGAGTTTATAAAAACCATTGAAAGTGTATCCAACATCGAAACACAGATGTCTCAGCCGGAAAATGGACAAGGGGGGTTGTTTTTCGACAGATCTAGAAACCTAAATTCATGCAACAAATGTTGACCAGAGACAAGCATTATTTACAGCTTCATCATGTGAAACACTGAGTAAAGATACACGTCTTATAGTTCTACATAAGGTCATTCTGGATGAACTAAATTAGTCGTCGCACAAATTCAGAAAAAAAAGGCTCGTTCTGACCTTAAACACCAGATGAATGTCCAGTGGCATGAAAACCAGTTTGCAAGAGTTGCAGTAATGTTATTTAGATACGACACTTCCTTGCATAGACCTGACAGCACAACCTTTAAAGACGCCTGCGTGCACGTAAAGCAACCCTCCCAGACATCGTCAAAGACGGAGCTAAAGTCTCTGCATCTTGTCTGAAGCTCCGAAATTAATGGCTTCTATTTAAATAAACATCAGAACAATATATTAATATCATACACCCTCAGGAAGCACAGGCTCCCTAAATGAAACATGAAGGTCAGTGGAGAAGATGATGAGAAAACATGAACTGTCATGCAATACCCACAGCAATAACTATGACGGATTAAGAGTCTGTCATGAGAAATTGTACCTTAGCCGGCTCCTGTTACTACGACCTTATACCACAAATCTGAATCATTTAAGTTATTAAATTGTCAGAGGTCAGTCTGAAATACTGTAGGTCAGAACTGTTGCGTGAATACTCTGTAGAGCTTCAGCCACCACTGTTCATGTCAGAGAGAATATTAACTAGACGAAGAGCCTATGCCAGTGCTAGAGGCTCCATGACATTGTACTAAGTCACAGTAAAGCTATGTCATCATGTTCACAGGCTTAAAATGCTAATGCTAACATACGGCTGTGAAGATGGTATAATATCTGCATGCTTACCATCTTAATTGCATCAGGCACCATTTGCTCGCCTACTTAAGAGAAAACTGGGATAGCAAATTATTTTTACGAGACGTTTCAGTTAAATTTGGATTAAAAAGATCATTATATGTATAAGGTAAGCTGAAATACCTCGTACAATTAAATGTACCGGTATATGTTCATTTGAGTTATTTCAATAAAGACTGTACTGCCTTGTGGCTGCATTGAGTCCGGACTGCTGAGGATGCAGGACAAGCTGCAACAGGGGGTTCAGATTCCAGACAAAATATCCATGATACTTTCCCCAATGCCATGATTAATAATATAATATAATATAATATATATGAGTTATGTCTTTGCCAGAGTTTAAATCAGGATCATAATGTTCATTATATCTCATTTACTGCACCTGGTTATTTTGCAGCTAATGACTGAATTTGAATCGTAGGAACTGATTACGGTTTCAGTTGCAAACTAATAATTCATTTTTTAATTATGCAGTTTCAGATATTCAATGCAATTATTCAAGATCAACAATTCAAATGATGTGATTTACCTTCAGTCCATAAGGACACATGTATATTAAATAGCAGAAACTATTGACCAACATGTCTCCCTCAAAGGTAGAAATGTGCATGTGCAATGTTTTTGTCAGATTTACATTCAGTTATCTTTTATACATCTCAATCATCGTGAGGTTCGTGCACGTGTGCGAGCCTGATTTTCACTCATATCTTAGGTCAACGTCGGATGTACAAACTCTCCTAATTAACCATTTGCATGTAGGGCGATGACAACAACAGCAAAAAGGAGTGCAATTTCACCGAATGTGAAATCGACCGTGAAAATGTAAAATGTAAAACGTGCTTCATTCAGTCACCTCAGTTCTTCAGACGGAGAAAGGAGAGCGAGAGCACTGGGAAACCGCTGCCCTTCACCTGCAGTCATCTCACAGCCGACTGAAATAGACATCAAGACTGGAGTCGAATGAGCAAAGATTGCTTGTTTGATGACACAAAGACAAGACAATGATCATTCCGCTGTGTACATCATGCAGCTGAGATGCACATTAGCAAACCTCACAGGGGAAATGTGAACACTTTCATTCATTGACACGCGTGCCGACATAAATATTCTTCTGTACTGCTCACTCAGCCGGTGCGAACTCTGTGTTAGCCAACACGGTAGATGGGGTGGAGGTGTTTCTCTCACCTGCAGGGTGGCGGGCTGCAGGAGACTAGTCTGTGAAAACTACGGTTTGTCCAGAGAGTTGCTGGATTCAGCCGTGTTGTTCTGAACGACTGGACGTGTCTTGACAGCTTTGCTGTCCGGAGTCATGCTCAGTAGAGGCTGGTTTTTGAGTAATACTGTTCAAAGATGTCTACTCAAAGAATACAAATCTTTGCTATGTCAAAAAGATCTGCCCCAAAATGTAATGGTTCCTTTCTTGGCCCATGCGAGTTGTCGCCCAAAGCAAAACCTGGAAAGCTTGTAAATATTGCAGTTCTACAGACGAAACGACCGAAGAACCTGAAGCAAAAAACGAGGGATTAGCGAACACATTCTGAATTCACTTGTGGAAGATTGCCAGGACGTATAAGGGTTAGATAAAGGAAGGAGCATAATCCTATTGACAGGGAAAACACTCCATACGTCCCTTTTCTTCTGTTCTTTTTAAATCTCCTTTTCATGATTGATTCAACTCGGATTTTACTTTGTGACACACTTTAATGCTTTGCAGCTTTAATACGTAGATCCTATTTCCTTGTCTTTTTATTGATTGGAACCAAGTTCTATCTTATTAGACCAATGATCAAGCTACAAGAAGAAAAGGACAGGTTGCAACCCGAAACACAGCTTGAAGATCCTAATGGACTTTATTTTGGGAGGAGAGACACGTGCAAAAAAAAAAAAAAGGGGCATCAAAAACCAAGAAAAAAAGGAGTGCCATGATAAATCGTGTGCTGTAAATGGATGGAGAACTCCTAACTCTTCACCAGACGAACCAGAGAAAAGGATGAGCATATGGGGGAAGAGATATTCATGGTGAGTTTCACAGTTTTAGTACAGGAGGCATAGCATGAGCAGCCCGTAAGCAGAGCAGCAGCAGCTTAGGTGCCCTGGTTTTGTCTACACAGGATAAATTCAGGCACCGGAGTGAGGGAAAGTCGTCTGTGTCACAATTACTAAACCACTAAAGGGCTTCTGTCACATGAACATCTACACCTGCGATACATTTAGTCCGAGCAAGTGATTCGCCTTTTCACTTTTGGAGTGTAAGGTTGTTGTATCAATTTCTCCCAAGTTAATCTGCAGTCCTTTTTAGATACATAGAGAATCAACCTTGTATTCAGTCTGCCCACCAACACAACACACTTCGGAAATATCCAGATATTTAACATCTGTTCAAACGTGTTATTAGACATGAAAACAATACCAAAATGAAGCCGGCCCTGTCAGCTGAAGACAAAGACAAAAAAATGAAAGCGGTCGTATTATCATGCCTGCAATGTTTTGTTTACTTGGCGTCTGCCAAGTTCCTGTGGCACGTTTCCAGCTTGTTCATCCCAACTGCTTTTTTTTTTTTTTTCTAACACCAGACTAGCATCTCCTACCACTGTGCCTCTGGTCACTTTACACCGACGTCCACGGAATCGCCTTCGGAGTCAAGTGCAGGTCATGAACCTCATCGTACATCTAGATTATTTTGCACTACATACACTGACCCGCTGACCTCGCGTCCCAAACAGTTAATTAGTCTTCATAAGGCCACACACGAGAATACTTGATTAGTCGGACTTGTTCTTTGTTTCATTATTTAACTATTAATTCAGTGTTCATGCTTCTGCTCCTGCTCACCATCATTATGAATCCAACTGTTTCTACCAGTAGAAGAGTTTGAAAAAGGGGCTTTATTCTATCTGTAGATTGAAAGCATATACGCACATTATAATTAATTTTACAACATCTGTCTGCATTCTTAATATAAATCTGATTCGTTGAATTTGTTTAACATCGTATCACAGCATGAGATTACTTCTTGTCCTTCCTAACACACGGTGCTGTTAGATTTCCTCCTTCTGATGCTACATGAAGAGAAAGAAAAATATTGAAAATGGAGACTTCAGGAAAGTGCTGATTGAAAGCCTCGGCTGTTCCATCAAGAGTTAATACCTTGCTGGGGATCAATGCGCCGGGCTGCTCTGTGGGAGAGCCATTCCCTGGACCCAAAGGCCATTTAGAGAGAGATCTGATGGCTTCTGTCTGTCTTGGTCCTTCCAGAAATCTGATCCGCATGGGCACAACAGACACATCTGTATGGATCGCTCCCCCAAAGCCAATCAAGGACCAAACACTCTGCCAATATTCCCTCCAGATGAGGCCTGAGCTCTGAAGAGATTGGTGAGATGAAGGAGAAAGAGCAGAGCGGGATTGTTGATTAACCTCTGTAGTCTGTAGTAAATCTATACACAAGAAAGGAGAAACCAAGCACAGGCGCCAGCACAGGACTCGTATCGGCGCACCAAAGCAATCTCAAAAGGATTCTTGTCAAGACCAACTGTCTTTAAATACATGGAGCTCAAACAGGTTGTAGAACAGTTTGTTTCTGGCGCGTTACTGCGTCGGCTGCGGTGCTTTTAGATGGTCGCCAGTGGCCTCCGTCGACTGTGAAGAAGTAGAACAACAATCGTCTGTCGGTTGGATCAGCTGGTCCTTTAGAAGGAATCTCACTTTATAAAATGTGCATCTACATTTTGAATATGTTCAACCCAGTTTAACATTTTCGCTCGTAATTTGCATTTCTATTTTAAAGTCATTCAAAAAAACAAAGTGCACAGACTGTTGTTAAAATTGTAGTATAAAACGTTATTATATATTTTTACAGTTTTGTTCTTGATGGAATGTATTAAAAATTCACTGCTTAAAAAAGGTAAATTAAACAAATAATCATAGAGATTAGAAGTTGCATTGTTTTCAATTTCAAATTCCAGGATTCAAAAACAAACTTACACATTTGCATGATGTTTCATACGTTCATTGTACGGGATGTATGAAAACCAGTAATTGTGTTTGAGAAGAGTTTGATATTGTGTGATGGCGGACGGATAATCCTCCACAAGCTACATGACTCAAATCAAGATTTCCATCAGACTCTGCATAATTGAAACCGGAATTAATAGTTTTCCCCACCTGGCCACATTTGACTGAATTAAAACAGAATTAGTGGTAACTCTGCCGGCTTTTTGGATTATTATACTTAACAAAAGGTCTTTTGAACACCTGAAAGACAGGACGGAGATAAGCGATTTCCAGGAGAAATTCTAATGAAAAGACTGTGGTTGAGCATTACCAGAAATAAGAGCTTTTAGTCATTCACATGCTAATAATTGGACAAGTAATTTCACTGACCTCCTCAGTGGCATCTGATGCTGGAGAAGATTGATAAATTTAAATGCAACACACGTGTACACCGCATTGAATCATGTGATCGATTACTGGAAAATTTCATTCATTGTCACGAGTGTATGAGTATGAATAATGCTGTCATGTCTGTGTGTAGATGTTTTCAATACAAATCAATATATACAGGGTTTGTGTAGTGTAATCAGCTTACGGCACGGCTCATGAGGTAGACGGGCCGTCTCCTAATCTGGAGGTGAACAGTTCAACCGTGCCAGAGTGTCCTTGAGCAAGACACTGGACCCCCTGACTGCTCATCAGTGTATGAAAGTGTGTGAGTGTGTTAGCAGCTTGGCACATCGCAGAGCAGCCACAACATGTGTGCTAACAGTGTGTGAATGTGAGTGTTAACGGGTGAATGAAGCAACGTTGTAAAGTGCTTTGATCACCCTTAAGGCAGAAATCAGCCTGTAAAAATGCATCATTTATTTATTTATTTAGTATTTATACTAGGGCAAAGTGTTAGAAGAAAATATTAATTAATGTCTCTGCAGGTTACGTAATTGAGCAAATGTGTCTTCCTCCTAAGAAGACAGCAAGACGTGATTTAGTAAAGGAGTGGCTGATGTCTCAACGCCGTCACCTACTAATAGGAGCACAGATAATTAAAAGAAACTCAGTTGTTTCTCAGTAGTTTTATTTTCGACAATCAACTTCAAAGTTTTCACTTACTGTTTGAAACTTGTAAACCCGGATCCTGAAAATTAAAAAATAAAACAACCAAAATAAAACTACAAAATTCCAAAACTATGATCAGCCTTTTGGAATCTGAAGTCAATATTTAATACCGTTTAAATGATCGCTGCAAGAAAAAAAACGCTTATGTAAATACTGTGTGTAAAGCTTATTAAAACACAGTTTATACATCGCTGACTCTCACTGTCTCCGTTTTTGTCTTTCACCCACACAAGTGTACAGAAAAACACCTGCAAAGGCGACGATGATGATTAAATACACAAAACATCTGCAGATTGAAGTAACGACAGACATGACGTCTCTTTTCCAATCACTCATGCCGTTGAGTTGTTTGGTGTTAAGCAGTTTTTCATCAACACTCCGACCCCAAAGTTAAATGAAATGCATCTCTGATTGCCTTTTGGAATTTACTTTGAGACCATTACTATGTTTCAGCAGTGAGGTAATTTCTCACATGCTGTGGCTT
Source organism: Macroramphosus scolopax (assembly GCA_901007825.1). Classification (NCBI taxonomy): domain Eukaryota; kingdom Metazoa; phylum Chordata; class Actinopteri; order Syngnathiformes; family Centriscidae; genus Macroramphosus; species Macroramphosus scolopax. The sequence continues at coordinate 22,720 of CAAKHC010000889.1, forward strand.
TGCAGAATCATCTGATTGCAGACTATTAGAGCCTTAAGGATGATGGTGAATCTTCCTTCGCAAACATTGCAATGGAATTATTTTACTGACAGGTCGTTCTAGTTTTCTGCCATTGGTGAAATCAAATATTCTTCTTCTGCTGTTTATAGTTATAATTGAGAACATTCGGTGTTGGTCATTATTGAGGTATATTAATCAATACTTTCTCCTTTCCCCCTTCTTTTTATCCTATCTTTATACTTAAGCTGGGGAGACATAATCTCCGCGGAGAACCAATAAGCATAAATCATTTTATGTGCGGCATCAGCATCATCATTATAATGATATGCAGAGAACAGAAAGGGCTTTTCCTGACCTTGTGCTTCGTTTGTAATCTCCTTTGTGGAAATTACACTCTCACTTTATGAATATATTGTAATTAGGCATATGTATTCTAACGGGCAGTAAGATATAGTTTCTGCCTAATCTCTCATTTATATGCAAAGGAGCAGCAGTTAAAGAGCTTAGACTTTCTTCCGTCTTACTGATTCCATTTTGCCCTAATCAAGTTACTTTTTTTTTTATTTCAGCTTTCGCCGGCTTCTGTTTCGTTTGCCTTTTTTTTTGTGGTCAAATAACAGCAGCTCATATCAATTCCTTTGAGTTTGTGTCAGTGGAACTGTGTCAACGGTCTAATATTACAGAAAGAACCCTAAAGCGGTGGAAGTAATTATTATCTCGTAAAAGTTTTTGTCGGATGTACTCGACGAAAGCCGAAGGGTCATCTTACAGCTTCCTGGTGTTATTAACTGCAGATAAGGAAGAAAAAAAGATCCTCTACACCTTAAACAACCAAGTGATCATAGAAACTGATGTACAGTGATCCCTCGCCACTTCGCGGTTCACTTATCGCGGATTCGCTATTTCGCGGATTTTCATAATGCATTTTTTTTTTTTTTGGTGCATTGTGCTCTGCATTCTGATTCGCTAAAAACTCACGCCCGCTTCTTGTATCAAAACATGCTACGAATTGTGCTATCATTTTGTCGTCTCGTGCAGTTATGTGTACGTACTGCACACATAACTGTTGCCCGCGGTGTACTGCACCGCGGGCTTCAGAAGAAGAGAACACTGCAGAGCGCAGTCAGGATGCAGCGGCCCAGTCTGAAGAGCAGTGAAACGGCCTACACGCGAGTCACTGTATTTGTATACATGTAATAGTTGCTAATTGTAAAAAAAAAAAAAGTTTTCTATTTCGCGGATTTCACTTATCGCGGGTCATTTTCGGAACGTAACCCCCGCGATAAACGAGGGATTACTGTATAACGCTGTTGTTTATCAATGCCCATTGTTGGGACATCTTTTCATAGGTAGATGCTGTAACACGAAGCAGAGTGTGTGTGTGTGTGTGTGTGTGTGTGTGTGTGTGTGTGTGTGTGTGTGTGTGTGTGTGTGTGTGAGAGAGAGAGAGTAAGAGAGACAGACAAAGACAGACCAGTTTCTCTTCTTGACAGTACAACACAAACTGTTGTTAACCAAAACTCACTCCAGTTTATAGAACTTCTTATATTGTTAAAAGAACTATTGAGGTCTTTTAGATTGACAGTAAGTCAAATGCATCATACAGGAAATGGATGAATGACTACATGGATATCCATCTATAGATGCATACACGTGTACGTAAAACATTTATTTAATTCATGTTAATGTGGCCCATTAATTGGAATACTAAATGTTGTAAAGGTTCGAATTACTGATGAGTATATTGTTAAATTGTGACACAAAACGTCTTCTAATATACATGTTGGACCATGACTGGCTTCAGACTAGTTGAAATGTCACACTCAGATTTTTGGGTAAACAGAGGAACTTTCCTTCAAGAGTTGCATGTCGAAGCACAAAGCTTTATCATGCATACACATCTTTCTACACAGTGAAGCTCAAACAACCGAGTGACGGAGCGAGAAGAAAAACACATTTTGATTGAGACTTAAACGTTACAGTAAACAGGCGATTTAACTGCTGGAAGCCTGGAAACAGATCCATTTGAGTTCTGATATTGATTCCCTCTGATGGTGCAGGATATTTTGCCAGAAGAAAAGATGGAGCAGGCACATGTATTTTTCAAGATTTCATGATGCTGGAAAGGGCAGAGAATTCATCCACACCGTGTCTTGCAATGCATTTCCTGCAAAGAAGAAAAGGGAACGGCCCACCTTTCCTCATAAATAACTTGGTCAAAACCCTTCAGTCATTGGAAATTAAGCTCCAAACAAGTTAATTTACTCCCAGACGTGTTCAATTGATTTTTGCACCTCAACTTCAAAGGGGGAGCAGTCAGCCTCTGAGGGGCTCGGTAGGAGAGGCAGAGTTCTCGGTCGGCTGGCTCTGCAGAACTGATCAAATTCCCACCTAGTGGCAACACCAAACATCCCCGAAACCACAATTAGTATTCATTGAAATGCTATTGATTTATTATACTATCTGGTGGCAACTTGAGGCAAACAAATAAATGAAATAATTATATTCAGCCTTTTGTACCACCTCTGTTGAAAAACTTTCAAACGGTCTAATCTTAGCTGCTATTTATACAGGTAAACATCAAGGAACGAATCAGCTCATGGCTAGAAAGAACCTTGCAATTACTATTTTAAAGTCTGGTTTAAAGTGCTATTAATACTATTCCTAAATAACAATGAGTTTTTAAGTTCAGCCACTTCTGTTGGCCTCGCTACCCACAGCTGATTCTCCTTATCAGAGCTTATTTTTGGCATGCACGTCCAAAACAGTGTTAATTGAGATATGCAAGTTGTTGGAAGAGTTACCTTCTGTGTGCTCGACCCGAATCCCATTGATGGCTACGCAGTTTAATCCTTGGCCTCACAATATCTGCAAGATTTTAACAGGAAACCGCCAATTTTCCATCCAGCTAAGTATCACCACAGTGTGGTGCATATGCAAATGATCTTTGACTTCCTTCATCTTCGCCTGCACCCAGAGCTCCCCGCTCATTTGCTAGCAGCAGTCTCACAGAGAGACACTGAACAACGTGTGGAGTTGTGAAAGGTGAAAGAACGGAGGAATTAGTAAATGATTTACGATTCATGAGATTTTACAAACCTCTCAAAGCGGTTCGCTTGTATCAAGGATGTTATTTAATGAGGTGGTAACAAGCGACAGGCATTGGATGTAGTTAACGAATGATGCACAGCAAAGCAAGTTCTGGCGTCGCATTAACAAAGCTGAGATGTGAAATTACTTAATTTTTGAATTTGTATAATTATTAATGGAGAGTTTGTGTTTTTCACCAAAGAGCTAAACGACAGTCACGAGTGCCATTCATGAAATAAACATAAATAAATGGACGTACAAGGACATTTTAAAAAGGATTTGAGCACAGAGTAGAATGAAACATTTTCCTGAGTCAATCTGCTCATTGCAAATGTTTTCTGGCTTATAAAACAAGTTATACAACGTGATGGATTTTCTGTGCGGCTCGAATTCTTTACAGCAGCATAAAAACAGGTTAAAGAAGTGAAGACTTTAATGCATGAATATAACATGATTTGATTCTTGTTAATATGTCAGTTTTATGTAAGCTGTCGTTCTACATTAAGAGACATCTCATATAAAACCCTTATATATGCCAGTATATTCCTTATGAATGACATTAATAGAATATAGGACGCAAACCTACACCAAGGACAATGGAGATTGCAGTATTCCACAATTTGAATGGGCTTTAACTTGGCCTGTACTACTCAACCCAACCAAGTTCTGTGAAAATTGGCTTATCTTTTTTGTGTAATCCTGTTGACACACAGTCATATTTTAGAGGACGGCCTCGCTCCTGGTCCGTCTCGGGGTGTAAAAGCAAGAGCCACAAATGAAAAAGTTCCCCTTCAGTGGGCAAAGTGAACAGAGCAACGGAGGGAAATCAGACGACGTCGTTATACATTCAGGATGTCAGCAGACGTGGGGATGTTTGGGCACGTGTTCAATTCCTGTTGGCAAATACAAGTCAATACTACTTTTGACCCATAATATTTGCATCAGATTTTGCACTGTCTGGCTGTTCATTTCTCCCTTTAAACCTCAAACAGTCTCCTTTAACCAACCCAACCATCCACTGAACTAAAGGACTTATTTAAAAACAAAACCATGAACTTCCCTAAACCCAACCGGACCTTGTGGGCAGTGTTGACGAACCCTCATTACCTTTCAGCAGGTTGTGGAAGCCACAGTATTTGCAAAGGGCACACGGGTCATATCAGAGGGTGGAAACATATGGCTTATAGAGCCGTTTGGATTGGAACACAGGTAGCCTGCAGTTACGGGTGAAAACACAACCGTGGTGGAGGTGAAGAAAAAAACAGCTGAAAAAGCCTCCACACACACACACAGTAAATAAGAAGGAAACAGTGGCGAAGAGGTACTTGGGTTAAGATGTATTGACTCAATACTTGAATGTCTTACTTTTACTCTAACAAAGACAGTTTTTAGTTCAAGGTTGCAGTAGAGGTGAGATGCATGGGTGGCGGAAGATCATCTAAATGAAAACACGTTCTAATTACTTCATTCTGTAATTCTCTGAAGGTCTTTCATTTTTTTTATGTGCCCCACTCTTTTGACATAGATTCCGAGAATGAAGTACAAAACTCTGTGTAAGCTGATAAAAACTTTGACATGAACATATAATTTATGGCCAGAAAGACACACAGGTAAAGTGTTTCAGCAGTATTCTCTTACTTTTTACCTTTTATATAGGAACATGTATCTTAATGAATGCAGAACTAAGACCTGAATTTGTCCTGACTGGCTCAGTTGTGTCATTAGTCCTTTGCAAATACATCCAGATGTGTACAGATCAGAATCTGATATAAGGGTGTGCTGCTGGTCTTTGCAGTGCTCTCAGATTGCACTTCTAGTTTTGTATTTGTTTCTGTCCAACTTTCTGCATGACAATAAAAAACTAATCCTGATGAGCTGCTGACTGATTCAAGAAGTTATTGAGTATCTGACAGTCTCCGAAACTTTGACCAATAAGGCTGAAGTGCTCCTCAGATTGACTACTCAAGTGTGTTTTGCAGTCTACGGTGAGATCTCACAGAGCTGCAGATAAATGCCCGTCGGAGCATCCCCCCCTCCCCCCCTAATGTTCATCGGCTCTGCAGCCCGGTGATGGAATTCTATGCGGGGGGAAACAATTTCCTGGAAACAGCCGAGTGAGATCATTTGACTTGAAGAAGACTTTCGTCTTGTTAGGCCTGTCTGCTCGGCATCATTGAGCCTTTCACCGTGATTTTAAACAGGATATGAGTTTGATTGTTTCCCCACTATTACGACGTTGTCACTGTTTCTTGAAAACGACGGCATGAAACCGAGGCGATACAATCCAGGGGTTGATCAATTACACCTTAGGTATAAGTCATTCTTTTGTTTTGTTTTTACCTTTTATAAAAACATATCAGATTAAGCATTTATTTTTATGTCTTCAGTTATTGTATTGTTACGGCTGTATGTGTTCCTATGCTGACATCCACTCTCTGGAGCTCAGTCCAGGCGGTGCTGCTCCTCCTCTGCCATATGAGGTGCACCTGGCAAAGTGTTCCTGTTGCACTGGGAGGCTTCAGACTTTGGGACTGCTGATCCTTGATTGTCCTGATTTGCCTCTTTTTTTAATCAAATTTCTGTTGTCTGTCTTTCTCGTGTTTTTATTAACAGTTTGGTCATTTCTATAAATATCTGACAATGCGTGTTTCTTGATCCTGTAAAGATCAAAAGGAATGAAAAAGTGAAGTATCCTTAAAGTTTCTGTATAAGACAGCAGTGCTTACAAAAAAAAATCATCACACCTCTTTTTGAATGTCGGTGTTAAATGACTTCCTCTGAGCGGATATAAATTTTAGAAAGCAGATGGTCTGACGCTAATCTGGATTTCATTTTAATGCTTCAAATCACTAAAGCAATGTGTACAACAGAGAGTTTTCATGGCAAGTTAAAGGAAATCTGTGGGTGTCAGTATATGTACTAATGCTTCTTCCTGCTGTCTCCCCGTGTCCCTTCAGCAGCACCATTTTCTTTTTCTCCCTAATTCAACTTCTGCAGTCCTGAAATATGGGTTACCCTGAGTGGAAGGATAATTATTAACAATTAATATTCATAATGGTGTCTCTGTCCCTGGACAGCCTTCACAGAGTCTAAGTCAAATGGATTTAGAATTCAATTTTTATTTTACATAATCCAATCAAAAATGTGGATGCAACCTCGAACACATGAGAACCCGGGTTCCTGCAGAGCGGCTGTTTCCTACAGTTATATATCTGTTAGGTTATTATCCTGCGCCCTGTGCTGTGTATTGAAAAAGAGGTAAAGAGGAGAGTGTTTCAGTCTGAGGGTGTTTCAAGTCTCGTCATTTTTTCTTTAACTTTCAGGGAGGATGAGGATGAAGATGAGGTGACTCTCGCCGTCAGATGGTTTATTACGCCTCATTTACAATATATCGGTGAGGTCCAATTCCTAAACTGCAGAACTGTTCACGCCCGTGTTCTTTCAAATAAGAAAAACACTTAAATAGTATTTTTCTTACTTGTAGTACCTTATCACACATACACTATACAGACAAAAGTATTGTCATTACACCTACAGGAGCTTTTATGACCATTCCAAATTCATTAGGGTTAAATTTGGAGCGTGTCTGTGGGAGTTTTCGCCCGTTCATCCAGAAGATCATCTGTGAGGTCAGACACTGATGTTGGCAGAGGACCCTTCTCACAATCTCCGTTCTAGTTCATCCTGAAGGTGTTGAGGTCAGAGCTCTGTGTGGGTCAGTCAAGTTCTCCAACACCAAACTCATCCAAACATGTCTTCATGCACCTTGTTTTGTGCACTGGGACACAGTCATACTGGAACAGAAACGGTTCTTCCCCAAACTGTTTCCACAAAGTTGGAAGCATAGAATTGTCTGAAATGGACTTGTTGCAGCGGCAGCATCTTATTACAGAACCACGTTCGAATTCAGTGAGCTCTTTAGAACAATGATTCAGTGATTAAGAGGAGTGGCCCAATACTTTTGTCCATATAGTGTATAACACAGATAATTTCAATGTAGGGAAAGACAATATATTCTTCTTCAAGAAATAGTACAAAGCAAATTAAAAGATTTTAAATATTCCAGAAAATCATCTTATTTATTGCACCAAATAAATTACCAGCGACAACAGAGTGTACTTCATCAAATAAATGATAAATGTTACCGTCGCATGCAGAGGGACCCAAACAAAGAAAAGGTGTTCGGAAAGACCATCACAGATGGTGGAAATTGGATATTTGAAGCATGAACCAGCTCAGGAACAAACAAATATCCAATTGTTTCTGCAGAATATAATTGAAAACTGATATTGTGATTGCAAAGGTGAATTCCTGATTGGAGGCACAGAGGCACGGATGCAGTGCGAATACAACAACGGAAAGAGGTGTATGGTCAGTTCTTCTCACAAACCAAAACATCCAAACGCTGTGACGTGCTTATAGTCAGATACACGTCAGTGAAAGTGACAGTGGATCTCTGCGTGAGACAACCGGGGAGATCGACCGACGTAGCAGACAGTCATACAAGAACAGGTATCGCAAAGAATCCCGAGATAGACAGGAAACATGGAAACACCTTTTTCCACTGTGATTCACCTGCAGAGTTCCGGTGCTGCGTTCACACCCTCCGTCAGTCTGGTGTCACGAAGATTGGTGAGCAATCGAAACTGAGATGAGAATGTGAGAACGTGTTTACTCGTTTTCATTTGAATCAAACTGTACTTTTAAAATCTCTCTTTTTGTCTTGCTCCCCCCCCACCTCCCTCCTCCTCCCCGGTAGGGGTTGATTAGACAGGAGAGGGCAAAGATTGAATATTCAGCATCGCTCTGCTTTGTTTTGCATCAAATTTTTATCAAGACATAATTGTGATAAATGATGCATGTAATCAGGCATTAAATAATGCTAGAATATGCAACCTCAAAGTTAAACTGTGACCAGCATGTCTGTGTCCTTCGTCCCCGGTAGATAGGTGCCATCTGGCTGCGGCTGTTCCCACTGACCCGAGTGCCAGACTCCTTAGTGTGCAAGGAAGCTCAACATCGACCGGTCAAGCCCCTTCACACCTGACCACATGGATCCAACCTTGCCTGAAGTGTTAGGGGACGAATTACACATTCAAGACGGCTATATCGTAAAGGTTACACCCAAGTGTTTGCACGACTTCATCTATACGTACAATATCATACAACAATGAAAAAGAACCTTTTGTGTGTGTGCAGGCACTAACGTGACACAGACGATGTGTTAAAAGATTGTCGGACGCTCCACTGATACAACAGACAGACTACAGTGAAATCAATTTATACTTCTTGGTTATGACTTAATGCATTTTCAACTTTTTTTTGGAAGACGGAGGGAAGAAAGATGTCGGGAAGCGCCGGCTGTAAGTGAGTTGTCGATTTTTATTGTGTTCAACCATCACAGTTTGCAGGCGGATTTCATGGTTGTAACCAGAGCAGATAATCTGCCTACAGTCGCGTCTTGGCCGCAGTCCATCTGATGTTATGACATATTCTTGATTAACTGTTTGTTCCACTCAAGTGGAAGGGCTCCCTGTTGTTCTGTCGTTCCTGATACTACGTCCACTGCTTCGCCATATTTTTAAGGGTTTTACGATGCACATAATTCTTATTGAATAATTGAATACATTTAGCATGTTTTATCTATAGAAAGGTTAATAAATTCCAATTTGTGACATAGTACATTTTAGCAACTAAGCTCTATTATGAGAAAGGTCACTCAATATGACTCCAGAATATAAACTTTGTCCAGACCTTTCAGTTTTGAGGCAAGATATGATGGTCCTACTCAATAGATACGTCCTCTTGCCTCAACCTGGATCAGAGGTCTGTGTCATATATGTTTGAATTAAGTTAAGTAAATTAATATATTATTACAATAATATGGGGTGTGTCAGTACCCAGTTTTGCTGCAATAACACTCATGTATTATCTCACAATCAAAGCCGTGTCCACCTTAACAATTTAATAAAAGACAGAATACCTGTCGGGTTTGGGTGACGCGAGGTTACGACTCGCTGACCCGGATCGATTTCTGAAAATGTGGCCTGGGGCGAGGACACATCGGTGTCCGGTGTGCACGTTTTCTTTCACAGGAAAAAAATAAATATATATAAAAAAATATTTTGAAATAGGAAAAGCAAAGAAGTAGATGTTTGTCTGTTTTGGTGTGTATTGTTGAATAGGTGCTAAATATGACAATGTGATCTAAAGGGATTCAACATACATGTTCTTATCCAGTATAAAATGGCCTAACATCCCTCTTAACTTCACTTTGATGGTCAATAAACACTTTCAAACTCTCCTGGTCTCTCCAGTATGGCCCTCATGTCCGCCTCACACTCCTCTCTAACCGTTGCATCTGTCTCTCCTCAAAGTGTGAGTTTGATTACGACACAGCGACGTCTGGGAACAGGGTTCTGAAGATAGAGCAAGTAAGGTTAAACCCACGTCTGACACGGATGTGTTTTTCTCCTCATGTCTGCTCGCTCTACCTTTAAACCCTCCCAGGCATCACTGTCTTCAAGTGCTGCTGCATGTGGTCAAAAACAACAGCAGCTTGGTTATCCATTCGTTTGACTGCTCTCCTACAAATCTGTTCCTCTGTTCCGGAGAAGGTGTGCGTGGTCAAACATAACAGAAGCATATTTTGCATTCCTGAAAAGGTCTTGACCTTCAACGTTGATCTATGTCGGGCAAACTGGCGTCAAGGCAAATTGAAAAGTAAAGACAAATACCAGATAAAAAAAAAGAGTAGTTGTCCTGTCACCATGGGAAGCTGCCGATCTTCATCTCGTATCAAACACAGAGTGATTCCGTTGGTGTTTGAGTTGAAGTGTGGACAGATGTATGCACACTTGACCTTTCCACTTCAACCAGTATGGCCACAGAAGCATTGCAGCATGCTGACAAACATCGATGGGTCCGAGCACATTTCTACTCAATATGATGTCATGTTTCTTCTGGGAAGATAAGACCAACACCAGACTTCGCAGCAGGAGACGGGTCATCGATTCCCATTTGCAAACATGAGATTCTCTGTTGCAGTGAGTTCCGACTGTAACAGCAACCGCGAGTGTCTAATGTGGAGAAAGTCGCTTCTGTGAATGAACAAAATTCACAAGACATCGTCATCATCAGGTGAAGAGTTCAGGAGAGAGATCAGACTCACTATCGTTCTCTTCAGGAGTCGGTATTTAAGGGAAGTTGCAATTCAATTATATTTCATTCGTTGTAATTTGTCAGCAGAATCAGATTTTCTAAAAAAAAAAACACTCAAATCTAAACCAAAATGGATTCAGCATATTTGCTTGAAGATACTAATGTGTGATTTTGTCACTGTCCAGAGTGATCTATCTGTATTGAAAGCTGTCATCTCCAGGTCAGTCAGCAGGCGTACAGCCCTCCACTTGTCTCAGCCAGGGAAAACTACACCCTTAACAACCGATAAGTTAACACTGGATACTTTGTCAGTCTGACACGAGTCTCGCAGGCCCGTGGTCTTGTCTGACACGACCGTCATCTTAATTTGATTCTAAAAGGATTAGGTGTAAAAGACTGCCATTGACAGGAGGAAGATCTCAATTTCAGCAATGTCTTGCTCGGCGACTGAGTGCTCAAGACAGTTTTCAAGTACTGGAAAATGAAACAGAGAACAATAAGAGAAAATTGCACGATGAGCAGAGGAAATGAGACCTGAAACGAGAAGCAATCTTCGCACTCTTTCATGAACATCTCTTGGGGAACAAAATTAATTTGTCTCTGGGTTCACTACTTTTATATAGTGAACCCAGAGACAAATTAACCTAGAGACAAATATATCTATTTAGATAAATCTATATATATAGGATCGCTCTTCGTACTACATGTCTTTGATCTTGCTGGCCAATATCCATTAAGGTTTCACCTCTTCTCTGGTTCAAGAGCTGCTGCTCATCGAAGGGCAATGTTTGTGCCGCACCCGCAGCCCTTTGTTAATATTTGTCAACTCATTTCCGATGCAACGAGGATCCTCGGTCTGTCCTGACATTACAGTCGTTTGGACTTGGCATATCTGTTAAAGACTAATTAGTGAGGAAAACACTGTCAAGATGCCATATGGTGGGGAAGACAAAGCAGCTTGCAGAGGTCTGGTGCCACCAAGTACACTTAGGATATTAAAATTCCGGGAAGATGGTCGATGTCTTGTATCGAGGTACACCATATGGAAATGGGTTCAAATATTGTCAACGTTTTTTGACGTATTTGTTTCACATTCACAGGGAAACAGAGAGAGATGGATGATTGTGGGGTAAATCAGTCGCTTTGGTTTGAGTGTCTGTCTGTTTTAGAAGATATGTACTGTAAGCAGCGTATATCCCTAATTATAGGGAAAGAAGATTCAATTGACATGCTCAATAATCAGCGCCGTCAAAGTGCACAGTCATTTTCTCCGAAGTGTTCTGCAGATGGGAGGGCTGCGCATTGGGTCAGATATCTCACAGGAGATTATGCTAATGCTCAAAGTGGTAATAGGGAGTCTTGTCTTCAGTCACCTGAAACAAATCCTTGTGCAATACCACATTATATAACTTTTCTTACCTCTTTGACTCCCGACGTGATTGTCTTGTAATAAAATTACAGCGGTGTGACAAAAACGAGTTCTGCATAAAAAAATATGGGAAAATTTAAATATGAACACATCACTTTGAATAAAGCAGATTAAGGTGGATAAAATGTAAAATACATTCATTACAGCTACAACTTAATATATTCAGATTCTGAACTCATCTTGGATGATCACTGGTGGGACAGTGATACATATAATGTCATGTAACTAACATGCTATGTATTGAAATTGTAATGCAGAGGTGCACCAGTGCCTGACGAGCTCTGCAGCAGCAACCTGACTCGCTGTCCGACGCGCTTCTGTTGACCTCCGGCTAAACTGAAACGTACTTGAAATTGAAGATTATTTCCTGCTTCTTTCTGCTTTAATGTCAAATTAATCACAATTGGTGGAATATTTTTGGCGTTATTAAATTAAGTGTGAGCTCTATTTTGAGTGCAGATTTAATTAAATGGGTAATTCTAAGGGTCATTAATGTTCAGAAATAATTTCTATCCATTATGACTTTTTTTTTTTTATTCCTACATTTATAGCTAAGTGATTGCTGATGATGATCGGAGGTGAGAAGGCCAGTTCTTGCGAAATCAGGCAGCTTTTATACTTTGTGTCTTCAAAGTAAGACCAACATCTTGACGTTTTATGTATATTGTCTATTACAGTGATGTCATCAGTCTGATGTTGTGGTCATACATTGTTTACATAAATTGCTGATAGTATATCATACAGTTAGTTATGGATTTGTTTTGGCAGCCCAAATATATATATACAGTATATACCCTTTGTAATGTATCATCTAGCAGTGATATGTGATTTAAACTATTTATCATCCATCATTTTAACTGACTTCTGATGCAATAAAAGTTATAATCACTATCAATTAAATGCCTCGACTTTGAGTCTCAAAACAGCTTTTACAGAATTTATGACCTTTTCAAGGTTAAGCTAAAATAGACTTGAGGTCAAGCTAATGACTTGGACTTAGAGGGGAGCCCCTGCCAGTTTGGACTATGTGATGACACGAGACATGAGAGGATTTAATGCAGCTACGCATTTGCTGCGGGCAGTAGTACCATCTTCGACTCACTGCAACGCTGTCCGCCGCCTTTCACATTCAGAGGACGGCGGTGCACTCAAATCTATAAGGACAGCTTAGTTTGCCTTTGAGAATCAGCAATATTTTCTTCCTGATGTTGATGTCAACATCAAACAGTGCTTTGTATGAGAGAGTGGTCCTTCATAAGGACGTGTGTACATAACGTGAAAGAAAATACTCTTAAGTATTAATTTGCTTCTCCACAATCTGTCACTGTTTTAGACGTGAGGTCGTGTGGTGTTGGAGGCAGGTGGACCAAAATACAGATAATCCACACAGAAGCAGGTTTTGGTAAACTAGATACATTTATTGAATGAAAGCAAACTAAAAGGCAGGAATCAAACTGGGAAGCTGTAAAACAAAAACAAAAAAAAAATGCAGAACTCTGAAGAATTAAACAAAAACAGCACAGCAAGGAAACACACAAACACTGACTAATACGGAGACTCATGGAATGAACACTTACAGAACAAACGGAACAAACTGTCCCACATACTGAAGGATACGACAAAGTCAGAGGGGAAGCTGAGGAAAGAAAAATGCAAACTGAGCCAATGAGGTAGCAGGACACAGGTGAG
>CAAKHC010000889.1:36108-46850 GCA_901007825.1 Macroramphosus scolopax
AAACAAAAAAAAAAAAAAAAAAAAAAAAAGAGGGGGGGGGGGGAAAAAAAAAAAAAAAAAAAAAAAAGAGGGGGGGGGGGGGGGGGGGGGGGGGGGGGGGGGGGGGGGGGGGCAGGCAGGAAGCTGATTGGCTGACAAGAAGAAGTGCACAAGGAAGGAAAGACAGCAAACAAAGTAAAATCAAAACAAAAGGAGCCGGAAACCAAATACAGAGAGGACGATGACACAGGGCAGGTTAACAAAATAAAGCAGGAAGAAAGAAAACGGGATTTGATACCAAAACACATGAAATGACCAGAAACAGTCCAAAACTAAGATTCAAAACTAAAATCCAAACTGAGAACACTTAAAGTCCAGGTAGAGATCATGACAGAACCACAGCTGGAAACACTTCCTGGAAACGACAGCATCAGTGTCCCTGAGAGATGAAGGGTAAAGGAGGGTGAGGTGTTACCTTCCCACCATACAAAGGAACCTGTGCTAATACAGCTGCAGTTAAACATGGAAGAGAACGTTATTGTGCAGCATCAAACAATCATGTAGAGTTCATGGTGTTGTCACGTGCAGGAAATAAAGCAAATCACTTCACACAAAAACTGTCTTTGGTTTGGCAGAGGGAGTGGACATGACCTCACACTCTGAGAGACCACAGTGCAAACGGGCACAAGGCTCTGGTGCAACCTGTGAGTTGGAAAGACATCATTAGCACTTCAGGGTTTTCCCAGGAATGTATTCATGACAATCAGCACTTAAAAGAGAAACATGCACACATTCATATCCAGTTTGCCACTTGAAAAGGATTTTATTCCTGTTCAAGTGGAAGCCGTGGCCGGGAATATAAATACAGTCCAACGATGTTTCATTCTTTATGACACGCTCCTATAATTTCACACATCTAGTTCCTGTCCTTATCCCTCTTGGAATATTATTTTCCTGAGCACAACTTTGGCAGTTCTACAAATGAGCCCATTTAAGATATAGTGTGTTTGTAATTAAAGCCGAGCAGGAGCCTGAGCTTCATGTGAAGGCAGACACTGAAGGTTAATGAATACTGTATTATGGACTGTAATGAACAGAGTGTAACAGAAGTCAACAGAGCTGCGTAGTTCTATTAACTCTGACAGAAAACACAATACAGCTCAGAACACAACAATGTCACAAAAGATCTTTTCTTCTCATTGTTCACGTCCCAATTGTGTATTGTTGGAGGCAATTTTAAAATGACGTCAACACATAATCTGCTACCATAAAGAAGAAAAGGGGAAATGTTGATCAAGCAGATGCCTGTTAACTGGGGATTAAACGTCATCATCAGGCTATTGGAACAACAGCTTTTCACATATGTTTGAAGGCTGTTGTACAATGTGAGCTTCCGGGTTGTTTTGTGATTTAAATTCAAATAGAAGCTTAAATTTAACAGTTTGAGTCATTCAGTCATCCCATGATCGTTCTAAAACTTTATTTCATCATGCTGAATGTATTGTGAGACGCCTGCGTCTTGAGTTGAGGTGGTCTTGCTGCTTGTTGCCGATAATTTTAGTGACCCTATTGGATCCCTGATAACTCTTCATAGTGCAATTTTTATTTTGCTTTATTTTATCTCACTCTCAGCAAAATTAGCATATTTCTCAAAATGTCATACCATTCCTTCAAATGCACCCAAAATGACGTCTTTGTAACACGGTTGTACCCGTACGCATAATTGTACTGATCTCACAGACCATGAAGCTTAATAGCTTCAATAACTTAAACCTTACGGAGCTGCTCCGCAGTGAGACCATTTTCCAGAAGTGCAAAAGCATAAAATTTAATTCTCCCCCACCCGTTATCAAGATCCGCTTACATTATCACACACTTTTAGGTCATCAGCATTGTTAGAGTAACACAACTTTCATGTAAGTTCAAACTCCAAAAGTCTGTTAACCCCATTCGTCAACAATCTCACATTTACATAACTTTTATGTCTGATATGGCTACTGTGGTTGTTTTTCTCTCCTTCATTATCCCTGACCTAGATTCAAGGGGCCTGACTTTCTGGATCCAGTAATAACAGTGAACGGGGGTAATAATGATCTAATCAGTTATCAGTAGGATTCAATAGTTGCTGAGGGGGATTATTTGTAGAGGCAATATGACCCAATGTTGATCATATCTTAACATTAGGCATTAATTGGAAAAAAAATAATACATGACCCTGAGGTGGTAGTTTAGGAGAAAACTGGTCTCTCTTAAGCAGTTAGTTTATAATTAATTTCCTTATTTTCTTTCCCCCCGGGTCGGACATTTTCAAAATCCGTAATGAATTCAAATACAACGGGGAAGCACAATCATATAGATACTTTATATCAATGTTAACATATAATTATAGTCTCCACAGTAACATCTTTTAACGGAAGGAAAAAGTAAAAACAACACTTGAACTTAATTTTTTACCAACTTCAGGAGAAACTGGAAGCCAATTTCACACGAGAGGCTGCTTGGTCGTGTGTTAATGAAGAATCATTCTGATCATTATCAGACTGGGAGTGGTTAGAATAGTAACACGTGTGTGCTAGTCCGGCCACTTCATCTATTTCAAACTTACCTAAAGATAAATACTGTGTAGTTTAAAGCTGTGGGTAAAGTTTCAAAAGTAAAGTCCATTTAAACTGCGACAAAAAAATAGATCTCATCAGATTTCTTAACATGCACGCGCAAATACGTTTGTATTTTCAAGTGGGATGTTGCTTGATGTCAGGGATAAAAACAAAATCAGCTGAACAGCAACAACAAATACACTATTTAAAAGGGAGAAAATGACGCAGTATTGGACAACCTGGGTCTTTTCTTATTTTATGGTCAACTGCTTCTTTAAGATTTCCTAATCTGATTCTTAGTCCTGTCTGGGCATAATTTAAATGATCACTATCAGTTCATGTAGGACATATCAAAGCTGGATCTTTCTTCACTGTACTGGACATCGTTTTGTCCACGTCAGCCTGCTGGGCTGCAGCAGTGCTCCGCTGTGCAACAGCTTATACGCTGCAGTATTTGAGTGGAAATAGTCTGATGTCCTGGTTGCCGAAATAATTGGATTTTCCTAATTCAAACTCTAACTCCCTGTTTCTCATTGGCAAAGAGTGGTAGTCTCATTTTAGCTAGCTCTCATCATTAGTATAACAGGTTAAAAGAAGAAAAGGAGACATCAGCAGGTCACATTGTCTCGTGCAAACACGTGTTAATCCCTTGTGTAGTTTCAGCAAAAATGAATAACGGTTGTTGTTGGGTTAGTGTGACAAATCATTGTCTGTACTCAGCCAAAGATAATTTGTTCCCTTCTAAAGCACCGCGGTTCATTTGAGAGTGAACCGAGTGTTTCTGTAGTTCCAACAACTCCGACAGAGAAATACATCGTCTCTCTAATGAAATGCACCACATAAATTACAGGAGTCGCAGTCTCCAGTTAAAGTCTCGTTCATATGATGTCAGTGATTTAAACTGATCTTGGGTGTGTGGATTATAGTGTGTAGAAACTGCTTGTAAATGTCAGTCCAAACTATTAGTACACAATTAATAACGCTATTAAATCCTTATAGAATATTTACATGGCTGCAGAAGATACGCAGTGAGTACCTTACTTTAGTTCTGGCATTGAACAATATCAGCGCAAACATCTTTATTTCATATCACTCCTTACATCTATGAAATCATTTCAATCTTTCACATGCATGAAAACTCTGATGTCTTGTTTAAACCAAGGGAAAAAAAACGTACACACACATTCCTGAAAAGGAGCTAAATCAGCAGAGGTCTGCAGAAAGATTTATTCATTCTTTTGTTTAGCCAATGGAGGTCTGTTATCTCTTGTCATCTCAGACATTCTTATTTTATATTACCAAGTTTAAGGAAAGCTCTCTGGTTGATTATGGACTTATTCCTGCCGCAGCTTTCATTTTTTCATGGGCTTTGGAGTTTCCCGGCTCACACAAGCTCCTATATTTAAAGTAATGGCATATGTGGAGGGATCAGATATAGTCTGTTTGATCTATTAATTAGGTCCTCGCTAAGCTCGGGCCTCAGTCAGAGTGAACAGGTCTGCTGACGAAAGGGGACACACGGTTAGAGCAAAGAATGGTTGAAGGATGAAAACAGGAGTAAACATGAGATAACATAAAAAAGGGAATATAATTGAATCATCATTTAGTGTGAAGCAAACACCTTTCTAAGGATTTTCATTCAATTAGATAGATATGTTTACTTACAATCAACTAGTTTATTGTTCATCTGTTGTGAATCTAGGAAATCTAAATAATATTAGACACGTCTAGCACCAGGTGCACCGTACAGCATGTTTAGTATAACATGGAGCAGCATTGGTTTGCTCTCTATAAGGTGGAATTGACTAAATGTCAGGAACATGTCAAATGTACGGAACATTTCTCAAACATGCTTTATATTTCAATGTTGTCCAATAAGGGGAAAATCAGATTGGGGCAAAGTAAGTTTGATTGGAGGGAAACTTGCCCTGCAGTCCACCTGAATCCATACTACTGTTGAAATATGAATGTATAGCATGACACAGAAAAAAACAGCAATGACGGACAGCGCGTTGGTAAATTCATAACAAGAGAAATTTAAAGCACTCAACTTAAGTTGTCCGACCTGATGTATTCAGGTACGGAGGATTACGACCTGTTATGATTCATTGGAGTTGTAAATGCCTCCTATTAATACATGCACATTACAATGTTCATATTCGGAGACGGAGCCAGAAAAAGGGGCTGAAAATAGCCGAGGCAAGCACATTATAAGACAAATTCAGGAGAAGACTAATTGAGACAATGCAATTCTTCAATTAAGGATAATTTATTTTCCAAGTCGGTGCTGTCTCCAACTGATTCAAATATAGTTTTTTATGATAGATTCAATCAAATGGTACTTTGCAGTTAAACACTAGATATAATGCTCTCATGAAAAATTTAAAATACAAGAAAACTGTCTTTCAGCCATTCATCTCCGAGACCAAATATGGTTACACAATTAAGTTAAGCTGTAGGTGATTAATGAGACTAAGTAGAGCAGCCGTTCCCTCATGAAGATACTGCAGGCTTTACAGCTGCAGCTAAAACAAGAAGCCAACATGCCACAATCCCAAATATCACAACTTTTGGTTCAAATTACTGTTTGACCAATCAGCTACTTTCAACACACACCAATGTGGTGCTTTTACAAGAGCAAGGACACCCTGCATACATAAAAAATATTGGAAGAAAGAACAGTAAATGTAAAGCTTTCACACCAGAGATAAACGTCAATGAGGCATATCATGTTCTTATTGCTGTGTCTTACAATGACACATGTTGAGGAGAATATTTAAGTTTATGTGACCGACTGTCAGATATCAAATCTCAGCGACAGATGGAGCCCCAACAGAGATTCATATTCTCTGTATGTCTTAAAAATGTATATCGTTAAAAATAAATCATAAAGAGGCAACCATGTTAAGACTAATGACACAGCTTCAAAAAAGAAAAAAATTATCACATATCTTAATGAAAAGTAAACAACGGGAACATAATTAATGTACTGAATAAAAACTTTGGAGCTTACAAAATAAGCTTCTTATGAACTTATGTAAATTAACGTGCCTCTTCTTCAGAGGATAGAGAATGACATTTTTCACTTGTGCTTGTCATTTTTTGGTTTGTATTATGGATGTATTATAGGTGAAAGGATTCCGCCTTCCAGTCACATTAATATTTTTCAGTTTTCAAATCTTTAAAGTTTTAGAGCTTATCTGGAAATGTTTAATAGCGGCCTCTTTAAAAAGTCTCTAAAGTATTGTTCATATATTCTCTACGCTTCCATTAAGATGATTTGGGTGTAGAACAGGAATTATGTATGCTGTTGATTACTTCATTAATTGGATTATTTATATATTGCATACAGGGAAGAATAACAAATCACAATCGGTATAGGGTGGGCAATAAACAGAGACTTTGCTAAAGGAAAAAAAACGTCTTTGTGTGAAGGGAAAAGGATATTCAGGAATATGGCTTAGAGCCAGGGATCCTGAATACTCCCAATTGCATATCAATTTCCAAATAAGATCCCATTGGACAACAGTGATCCGACCACAGAACGGTAACAAATATGCTCATCAGGGATTCTGTCATCGTGACCTGTGGTCTAGGTGACCTGCACAAACAATAGATCAAGGTCAAGAGAGAAGATGGTGAGGACGTGGGGGGTTTTGAGGAAATGAAATAGCGGGTGAGTTGGTGTATTGGTTTGTGTTTCTGTTTGAGTATGTTGGTGTGTGTGAGAGAGAGAGGCGGATAATTGGAAGGTAATTACTATATTTGTAACTCTTGTCGTGAGCTCCATCATATTTAAGGTGTATAATGATTTGTAGAATTTTTAAGAATTATAATACTTTAATGTGAAATGAGCATTGTGTTTTTTTTCTTTGCATATGTTCATTAGCAGTATTGTTTCATATTATTTTATGAACCAAGTACTTGCACAATTTTCTTTTTTGTGAGTCACAGTAAAATGGTTTTATAAATAAGAAACTAGTGAGTAAACAGATGTGACATGAATGCAGTTCTGTCATCAGCAGCGTGTCTGGTTCTGCTCAAGGTTTCTTACTGATGCTGTATCCTGATTTTCTCTTGCCATGTTGGAATGAATGTGTCTCAGTAAATGTATGAAGAGTTTGGTCTAGATCTGCTGTATATAAAAAGTACCCGGAGGTAATTTCAATTATGATTTGGAATCAGTGAATGACCAGTCAGAGTGGAATAAAATCCATTACAACAACACCTTTCTCATTAACAGTGGCAGTATTGCTGAAAAAGACTCTACTCTCAAGAAAAAAGGGCCGGAGAAGTCAGTAAATGCAAGTGGTGAAAGCAATTTGTCTTGAGGTATGCGTGACAGACGACATCTAGCTGCTGTGATCATTATGACCACTCGAAAGTAGGAAATCAGATTGCACTGGACCTCGGCGCTGTGCTCCAGCTAATGTTTTAAAACATTGCATTTGGAAAATGATGTTCGTTTCCTGTGCCCAGACATTTTATGGTCCGCGGGCCACATCCAGCCCGCTGGCGGTCCCTGTCCGGCCCCGCGAGGTTAATGGTCAATACAACTGCCCACTGTATTTATTGTGAAGGCGAAGGTGAATTAACACACTAATTGTACACGTGGGCTTCCTTCAGTGCAGCAACCTGTGTCTTCCACCTGCCTGTCAATCACACACGTGCATATATGCATTGCGCGCTGCTGATTGGTGGGGCTGAATGGAGCGGTGGAGCGGTGGGCGGGCCCTATGTAGCTCCTTGTTTTCCGGCTCTATATCGCCCGCAGACCGATCGATAGCGGTGCTGCTGAGCTGTATGACCGTGTCTGAAAGTTCACTAAATGTTCTGGCTGACAACTTCCCTTTATCTCCACCTCGTCTGAGACGCTACAACTGTAATGTTTTGGTGTACTGACATTAACGAGAGATGCTAGTTAGCTGCTAGCTAACTTGTAAATAAGAGAGATTGACACAGAGGCTCAGAAGATGTTGGTTCTCTTTGGATCACCTGCACATGTGAACAAACACCCTCAGTGATGAAGGTAAGCAGATCCAGATCTTCTCTCACTGACCATCACCTGTCTGCTGTCCTTCACACCTCAGACATTCAACCTGACTTTACTGCACTTGTTCAAACAGACTGGATTTCTCTCATTGAAGAACAAGAACTGAAAACAGCAAACAAGGTAATGAGACTACAAACAAAATATCAATAGCACTTTTCGCTTTTAAAGGTTAAATAAATTATGCAAAAAAATGCTCAATTTGAAAAGACTTTTTGCAAATTTTGATTAAATAGTGATGTAATATTGGTGCTTTTAGTCTGCCTGCACCTCATTTCCAAAGCCTAAATGTAATGTTGACTTTAACGAGTAGCAGCTAATCAAAACCAAACAATTTACTGCTTTTTACAAATAGATAAAATTAAGATTGAGCAAAATTGAGTTCAACCTTTTGGTCCAGCCCTCAACAACAGTCAGTTTCTCATCAGGCCCCTTGGAATAATTATTTGCCCAGCCCTGGTCCAGAACCATGATGGGAGCACGAAAGACACACATGACCGTTATTTTGGGAACAATTTGCCTGAATCATGCTAACTCTGTTAAGTTGCTATGACATGTATATTTATGACAATTTTTTTGATGGATGATAATGTAAACATACTATATTTACTGTATACTGAATCACTCTGAGTGCATCGTCAAAATGCTTATTTTTGCACGTATGTGCTCGATAGTGTTTCTTTTTTGTCATTTTCCAAAATTACTTTTTTTAAACGAATCATCATGTTAAAGATATTTTCCTTATGAATCATTTTTTATAACCTTTTTTAACACATGGTCTGTGCCTGATTGTGATGGTACAACACACTAACTATGACACTGTTATATTTGGATTTACGGTGAACTCGCACACAAACACACTTGATATCTCTGTCTGCGATTCTATTGTTGTACACAGTTGTTAATTTAGAGGAGGATCTGTTTGAAAATGAAAGCTTGGAGCAGGTCATCAAAGAATGGAAGACCTTTTTGGGCTGTGAAGTGAACTAGCTCTTCTGAAGTGTGAACACTGGTAGCAACATTGAGATGATAACATGAGCCAGAACCTTCCGCATGCCCTTGGTATATATGTTGTCCCTCAACTTGCAAAGTGTTGATACATCGTGTCTTCATGAGTCATGTACACATTTTAATTGTGTGTTACATCAGAGTGTCACAACAAACAATATGCTTGTTTGCGTTGGAGAACTTGTTGCTGTGTTTGGGATAGGTCAGTCTTGTTAGGGAATATAAGGAGTAAATAGATTATCTACTGTATTTGTTTTTCAAATTGCTAATGAACGCCTGCAAATGTAAGAGTATGGAAGCACTTCTAAAAATCTCTGTCACAAGGCCCACAGTCCTCCGATTCACTTGCAATTCTGTGCAGATCCGCAAGTACAACTGACATGTGTATAAGGCTTCACCATTTTATCAGCCTGACATTTCTTATTGAACTGGTACAAATGGCATTTCCCCAGACAACTTGTTAACTTTTAAAGGTTGATAGATTCAATACACATCTGCCTCAAATAAGCAGTGGATCACTCCGGAAAACAAAGCTCGAGATTAGCTGCTGTCAACTTGAGGATGAGATGTGCAAGTTTGAGTAGCAAAATGTGAACACTATGTATAAGGTGACATGGAGCATATTGATCCAGAAGCATTTATTCGAAAGAAGACCCTAATTTGAGGCTCTCCACTGCGGCTGCTGCTGCTATCCTTGCCCCATAACTGCCTATCCAAAGGCCATTTCATTGCACTGTTTCCCCAAGTGACTGATTTAAAAAAGTGATAGATATAAGACTATATGAAAAAAATGTGTCAGGTTATACAATGAATGCAAACATAAAGGTGTATGCAGGGAGGACACAGTTTATTCATTATATTTTTTAAATGAGCAGCAATGAAGTAATTTATCCTTCAAGAATACATTAACGATGATTACAATTTTATGGTTAGTCAGAGAGCGGTACCATTAGGAAGCCATACTGAAAATCATTCTCCATGAGGTTTCAAGGTCATCTCATGTACATTAGCATAACAGGTGTGTGCATGGTGGTTATGAGCACAAAAATAATTGCAAAACCAAAGGTCAAAGTGGGGTCAGCTGCAGTTTCCTAAGGAGTATTAAGGCTGAGCAGACAAGGTAGAATATCTATCTCTTCCAACTGAACAGCGCAAGTTAATCATATAATACATAGATAACAGGACATCGCAAATAAAATCAGATTTGTCCTCATCTGTAATGTAGTATGAACACTAACTGGATCTAAATTGCAACCATATAGGACCAAGTTAGAGATTGATATTGAGGAAAGAAAATCCAATATAGAGGACTAAAGTAAAATAAGTTGATAAGTGTGTTTGCTGAATAACGCATTTTTTTTTTTAGAAAAGGTCTGATAATTTGAAAGCCACATGCTAAATTGACTGAATGGATAAAACTAGTTAAAAGCTGTCGAAATTATAACAGAAATGAAGGTAACATATTGTCCCAGACCCAATATTGATAAGTAGCGCCATTAAAGTGTGCACGATGTAACTTCAGATATAGCCATTATTCACTTTATTGGCCCGGCCAAAGATGAAAAATTAAGAGAAAAAGCATTTTGCCCAGACGATATTGGCATAATAATAATTAACATTATCAGAGAAATTGGAAGAACAGGATGACGGAGCTACAGAAGTCCATTCCACCCTTCATCAAACAGCTGTGTCCTCATCACTTCGATGGCTATGATCAGCATCACTGCTAAATAGTCGAAGGCACCGAAAAGGTGGTGACAGAATGACAAATGTAAATTCTCAGTAGAAACCCTTTGCCCCTTGTAATCTCTCTTCTTCTGACTTTACCAAATTAACCTCCAGGACTGCTCGAGCGCAGATATAATCATATCACAGAAAATGTCACTTGGGCATTTGTGCCAAGTATGAAATACCAGCAAAAGCTTAAAATAAAATGAACATAAATGCATCAAATCCCACAGAAAATGAACATAGGGAAAATAGTGTGTTGCCCTTAATTTCTGTGTACTCTCATTTGACAGATCAAAGCAATACTCTTACACTTTACAAAACCATAACACATTAAAACTGTCTAAAGCTGTAGAATTGTACATTCTCCGATTGTATTC
>CAAKHC010000889.1:50548-62841 GCA_901007825.1 Macroramphosus scolopax
TTCTTAATATGCTTTTCCTTTTTTAATCACCATATTGTGTGATGACAATCTGTATCACCAGATTAGACTGCAGTGGCTACCTGTGAGGGGTCCCTCAATTGTGTTTCCTCTAATCTGCCTTTTTCCTTCTTATAAAACAGTCAATTAAAAATGCTGTCGAATATTAGACTGCCTGCTGTCTAATAAAAGAAAAAAGGAAAAAAAAGGGGAGGGGGGATTACTTTTACCAATGCATGTAGTCATTGACTGAGTACTTCTAAGTGTGCAGTTGTTTGCAGTTTGTTCTTACAGTAACAAAATGAGAATGAGTAAAACGGAAACAAGAATGAGGAGATGCATCTTTTACCAACAAATTCCCTAAAAGACTCAATACTTTTACTGCTCAATAGGCCTTGCGGCAGCTTGAGATTGTACCATTTACTGACTCTACTAGATGGAGACCCAATGAGTATTTTATTTCAGGCAAAATAAAGGGATGGAAGACTTGTGACTACTCCGCAGCTGCCACCCAACCTCAAAACTCAATAACTCTGACTAATAGAGACAACGACAACTTTGACTAATTTAAATTCTTTTCAAGTATTTATCCATAATATTTCCTTAATTTCAGGTCAGTCAAGACAGCAATATTTGTCTGTCCACCCTGCACAACATAACATCAATATAATTGTCGTCATAAGTGAAATCTCCACCAAATTCAAAAGTAACATTGTCTTAAAACTAAATATGTGTGAACACAGATAACAAAACAACCAATACATCCCATTAAAAGTGTAAGATGTATGTAGTTGTCGTTAGATAAGCTCTGGCACAATGTCATACTCATTACATTTCAGATTACCGATCCATGTCATGAACTCTAAAAGTTGCTTGGACAGGTGCTGAACTTGCCACCAGTGGTGTATATAGATGTCTGAAACTCTGCAGGGAAAATAACAATGTCCACCCACTGTATAAGAGGAGCAGTGATGGCAATGATAATGACCGCTTCCTCTGCCATGAATGTCAGAAGCATGTCATGGAAAGGCTTGTCCTGTAGTTGCAGGAACATTTTGTATTTTTCACTGTCAAGGATATTTTCCTCAGAGGTTTTAGATTATAGTGCTTTCTGGCATTCTGAGAAAACACATTAAAAAGCCATGCAAGTGTGCATCATTGAAAAGGCCTGCCTTTAGTTTCATGATACACTTTTAGTGGTGAACAATAATTGTTTTATGATACCTGCCTGGACTTTAGACTTTTTGAGTTTGGACTATTGTTTTGGACAGTTCCAGGTTTATTTCAGCGTGTTCTAATGTTTTCCTGTAGAGGATTAAAGCTCCAAGTGCAACACTGGTCTTTCATGTAAATCTTTACAGTTGTTTGGCCAACGTTTGTGGGCACCTATAAATCGTTCAAGGCAACAACGATATCGAGCCGTGGTCTGATTGGTTTGGCTGTGACTTGTCCCAACACTGATGAAATACTTTCATTGAAGGGAATGGATGTATAGAGGGATAATATGACTTTGATAAATGTCTCTCGCACTCAAACATGTAAAGATTACGTTCTAACACTGTGTGCGCGATGGGAGGAGCTACTCCAAAGGACAAATGATTTGCAAAAGATAGCTAAACAGACCATTCTGTACTTCAACAGCCCTCTGGAGGTGGATCTGGAACCTCATATAGAGGCTTCTAATTGTGGATAAGACACACTGCCGAGAGTCAAGTTTCATTTAATTTGTTTGTAGGTTCCCGTTGTTTCCAACACTGTATTACCTTCACATGAGGTTGTCTTTCATATTGGGTAGACGTTTCTCTGCTGCCTCTCTGTTACAGTCATGAATTACAGCCTTTGTTTCCCAGTGTTCTCCTACACTTCCCCCTCCTTTGTGTGTCTGTCCTCACCTGTTTCTCTCTCTGCTCCACTCTCATGTCTGCAATCAGCTTATCACTCCACTCCATCTACACAACTGCCTTCCATCTAATCATCAAGCAGCAGTATTTATTCTCCAGCTCTCCAGCCATTCTCCGGCAGATTGTCATACAACCCTCCTGGGTAGAAGATCAGCCGACTTCCTTGTAAAAGGCACTGCTGTGTGTTGCTCTATCCACTCATCATTCACCTGCCTACTGCTATCAGCCGCACGCCCGCTCACCTAGCATCCAGCCAAGCCAGCCATACTCCACCTGCTCAACAACCCCCCTGTCCACCATCTACCCTCCCTTGTCATTATCCCACCTGTACGGCTCTAGGACAAACATTCCCCAGACTTTTCCCTTCACTGCATTACCACTGGACAGATAACAGTACTTGATTGAATTGAGGAAAGGAGAATGGGGAGTGTGTCTTCAATGAAGATGTTTCCTCCACCATGGAGTCCACCACAGTATATTTTTAGGCACTGCTCTGGTTTACTTTAAGCCAGGTGGAAGATAGGGTTAACCCCTTGTCTACATAATTATTGCTGTTGGCAAGAAGGGTTTTCAAGTTCATCTGCACAGACACGTAATTACGTTCCACCTAAGTAGAATTTTCACTTAGTCTGGAGGGATAGTCCTGACACATGTAGGAATGCTCTCGGTAACACCAGAGCAGCCAACTACTCATCATTAATAGAGGAGAACAAAAGCAAATACATTTTTCTTTCTGTGCTGTAGCCACTCTGACAAAGAGTCTCTGTTGATTCAAGTATTCCAATAGAGCTTCTTTAATGATAAAATTATTACCATTAAAGACAACATGGATCACCTCCTGCCCTAAACAGGCACTGTTTTATCTCCACATATGAGCCAAACGAGAAGCTGTAAAACCTTATCTTTGATTATATGTTTCCTCTCCCATTGACCTCAATCATGTTGTCATCTAAACCATCAACTTGTCTCTTAGACCCCATTTTGGCTTGACTTCATACAGGTATTTTTCCTTTATTCAGCACTTGTCTGCTGGACATAATCAACCTGACATCAGGCATGAGGCTACGTGTCCCAGTCCTTTAAGCTCGCCCTAATTAAACCTCATCTTAAAAACAAGTGTTTTGGCCAACTACAGACCCGTTTCAAACAGTCCCTTTCTTTCCAAAGATCCTTTAGAAAGCAGTTGTCAAACAGTGCATGGTCAGACCAACTATGAAAACAAAGGACAAAGAAGTTTGGATTACATAACAACGAGGGTGTGTGGATTCATTCTCTGCTTCAGACAGGGTAAACAAGGGAAAGCAGCCCATCCTCATTAGTGAAATGGTGGCATATTGCAGTACTGATTTTATGAATTACCTTTCTGTTGTGCATTTATAGTGTTTTGTTCATGAATAATGCTGCCACTGTTCGGGTGACTGCGTATACCAGTGTTTACATAATACGTCCCTTTCAGAAAAAATGTTCTATCATTTTTAACTTCACACATTGGAAGCACAGCATGGCATGGCCGGGGTGAATGACACCCGAAACATGCTTTTCCTGACTGCACTTTACTAAAAACAGTGCTGGCAGGAAGTCAGACTTATACAATACTGTTTGTGCAGCTTAGTGAAATTGATACACTTTTTCAAATCTCGTTTGACGTGGGATAATCCAGCAGAGTAAGCGCATAGACATTAAGTAACTATGGATATCCCAAAACATGTGATATCAGCATCTAAAGAGTGGCCAAAAGATACTTTATTTGGCCAAACTCTCAAAAGTCTCTGTAAAAGATGTGGGCATGATCGTTTCTGTATGTGTTATAATGACAATACAGCAAGTAGAGTTCAGCCAAATACTCAGCAGAAAGGCGTATCTGGTGTGGACCATATACTTTTGATATGATGAGGGAGAATCCTCATCGAGTCTGTGATAGGCCGGCGACGAACATAGCAACGCCCTCTGGCCTGCTTACGGTTTTAGCACATCTCGCATCCGGTTTAAACTCATCTTTTATTCAAAGGTTTTCAATTATTTGTGCTGTAACTGTAAGTATCAGGAATTGAAATGATGGACAAGGTGAAGAATGCCATGATGAAGAGCAGAATGGTGCTTGTTGCATAGGCCTAGGTGAAACAAATCACTTCAAGATTAGATAGCAAAACTTCCAATGAAACAAAGGAGACACAAACTTTTGTTCGCCTTCCTCTATAATTAACTGTCTACTACAAGGCTGCAAAATTCAAATGTGTACATAATTTAATGCAGTTATTATAAAACTATTCGTATGTGAAAGATTATACTGTTCTTGCTCTCATGGAATCTCCATTCTGCCCTGCTATTTATCTTTATGTTCAATTGGAAGGACCCGTAGTCTGCTGGTTTGGGATGAGTGGGTGAGTTTCTTTCCTCAAGCACATGTACAACATGTGTAACAGTAACTGACTCGATCCCATTGCACAAGACAAAATCTATATGATTACAAACCATTTTAAAATAAGTAAAAAATCTGAGTGGGAGACTGAAAAATAGCACGAAAACTTACATTACCTTGGGGAATACTACCCAGTGCATTCTGTTTAAAAAAAATGAAATAAATCTATCCATTTCACCCACCTTCAATATAATTCCTGAATAATCAGGGTCAGTGTATGCGAATAAACCATAAAACGATGCAGAACTTTGAATTTAGACGCATTCTTGAGGCCTGCTGCTAAACTTTTCCACATCTTTGCAAGAGTCCTACAATGATGGCAATGAAACTTAAACAACACATGGCTATATTACTTTGCCAACTTGATATATAAATATTTGACAGGCTTCATCGGACGTTCATCGGCGAGCATTTACAGCAAATGGAAATCTGCTCACTCTTGGTCCCCTCTCACTATTTCCTGAACTGAAGGCGATCCACTGGAGGAAGAATGGTAGGCGGGCAGTGGTTTGGCTGAGGAGGCGTACTCACCAACCCCCACGCCCCAGCTGGCCAACATGAAGTCTTTGGACACCAAGCTGTGCAAGCTACAAGCACAGATATGTTTCTGGGATGGACATCAAAATGCAATGTGATCCGTCTTGGATGGAAAAGCCCATTCCATGCCAATGAGCCCCCAGGTTTCTCCACTCATTGCATAAATAGAGGGAAGGAGCTCTGTTAGAAAATGAGGTGTAAATGTGTATGGGGGAGGGGGAAAGTTGAACATACTTGCGATACTTGAATCCATATTCTCTTCTTCCGACTTTCTAATTCTTTGGCAATGTGAGTCCATGACTTAAGGGGTCGGTGGGTTCTGAGGGCAAACTGGAGTTTTTTTTGGCTTTCTAGTTTAAATATTAATATCTTTCTCCGGACCACTAACGTCCCCTTCAATGGTCTAACAAACTCAGAAAGGGGTGAATTACAACAAAGAAAAGTCTCAGAATCATGCAATGTGTTATTTAGACTCAAAAAGTTATTTATAGAGTCAAACTCCTGAACTTAAAAATAATGATCTGTTTTTTTCTTTGGAGAAGTGTACTTAAAAGATCCCAACACTACCAGATGATGCACTTTCTCTTTAATCTGCACATTGAAGGGAAGACGTGGTGTTGGTTATATGCTCGATACAATGTCACTGCAGTTCACAAATCACTGAGGGTGGATTTGTTGCATTAAATTTGTTTTCATACTGCAGGAGTACATGTGAATGGTTCTGTAAAAAACTGTGAAGATGAACCACCTACACATTATTCACATTACAACGTATCTGCATCTGGATAACATCAGGTGACAGGTGCTGCTGGACAATCACAGTGCATGTTATTGACAACGATATATATTGGACACAATTACAATGCACTAGCATATACATTGATTTACCCACAACCAATGATGTTTTCAATATACTACTGATAGCAACCATTCAGTGCAGTAAAGCACAGTGCCATTAATCCTATTAGAATTAAATTATCAATTATTATTATGCTGTCCCGGCCAAGAACATTTCTTCTTCTACTACAGCTATCCTGCCCAGCAGCAGCATCATACTGAATTCATATTTGGAGTCCTCTTAATATAATTCCATAGCATGCACATTAAATTCAAATCTATGAAGGCATGGTGCATTCACTGCAACTGCTCCATTAGACATGATGTGCCTAAGGGACTGACTTGCGGTCTGAGTGAGGATGTTATAGAGGACCATAAATTTCCCAACCTTAAAGAGACAGATGGAAGAAGACGTGACTGTAATATTATTTTCTTTCTTTTTTCAAACCTGGTTTATACCTTGTTTTAATTTGTTGCTGATCCAAACAAGCATTTCATATTTCACACTTACTAGAAAGCTGGTGTGTCCATCTCTGTTGTAAGAAATGCTAACTTCCTTAGCAGGAGCCAGGGGGTGAAACTCTAGATTTCCCTCATAATTTACATTCAGTCACACACCCATGGTCACAAGCTTTGGGTTTCCTCCAATAGAGTGTGTATGGACAAATACATTCTCATTCCAGGTCATCAAAAAAATCCATACATCTGATGTCATGGGATGAGATTGTTTTGTTCCTGCTACTGCGTTCTCTCCAACGGCCACCACCACTGGAGGGACAGAACTACAAGAGTGTGGGCGCAGCCTGCTGATACAAGATAAGACACTCTGGCGCTAGTTTGTTCAGGCTAAAATTAGCCACTCATAAATTATGGCTTTAAAGAGCTTCACGCTTGTTTTGAAAAATAATTTGCAAATATTATACTTTGAATATAATTTGAATGTAAGTAAAAAAATTCTTTGTCCAACTCATCCACCTTTTTTTCCGCACTTGTCTGTCCATTTGGACTTTGGATTTCCTGTATAGGCGCCCACTACTACATGCCCATCTACTTCACAAGCAGTTTCCTTCATCTCTAAGCTCCACGAGCTCATTCTCCTCTTCATAATATTGCTAACCTGTCTCGTTCTCCTTTTCCCAATCACCTTTTAGCTAGTAAGCTGTCAACTTTAAAAGTGTCATTCAGCTGTCATTTCAACTCTATAAATATTTTGCAACCCATCTCCAACCCTTCACCACCAACATGGCATATGTCTGGCTATCTCTGATCTCTGATCAGAAGATGCCCATCATTGAAGTCATCCCAACATCAGGCTCCATTCCTCATCACCACCAGTGTCTCAGCTCTGAGGTGCTGCTCCAAATAGGAAGCACCATCTTTGTATAGACGAAGCTAAAATCATAATTTTCCAGTAGATAGATAGAAATGCAGATCTTAATTGTGTACCAGTTTCACGGTTATCATGTTTATAGGTTATGTAATTTAACGGTGCCTCTCTAAGAAGTCTCGGCTTGGCTGGAACCCAGAAACAGCTATGTCCTTCTCATTCTTCACCACTATATGGTCATCTGAGGCCTCTGTGACAAACACTCACCTTGAGTGTTGAATCACACATCCCCGGGGATGAGCGACTCAGCCTGATGAATTTTCTAAAGAGGGAAGGGAGGGGTTACCCCAGAGGTCACAGTAATGTGAGCAACATTCATCAAACTTTGCTCCAGAGGAGGCGGCTGGAATTGGAAAGCGGAAAAAGGTACTGATTCTTGGAAGGTTGCGAAGCAAGAAGGGGCAAGGATTGGGGGGGAAGGGGGACAAAACAAACAAGCAGCTTCGATGCAGAGTTGGAGTTATGGCAGGTGGGCAATGCATGTTAACATGTTGTGAACTGAAGTCAGCTCATTCACCACAGTTCCCTCCGAATTTCCCTTGAGCAGCTCTTGCCTATCGATTTAGTGACAGTCACTGCACCTTCATCCACCAAGAAACACACATCATCCAGTGAAATGAACTGTGTGCTGTTTGTTCATTTAGAGTTGTGTATGTTGGCAAGCGTGTTAGTGCACAGATATTCATAATCCAATCTGACAGTAGCCCGGTTTTAATTTATTGAGTGTAAGCGTGCCCTTTTTTAGCTTTTTATGTGAAAATGTGTCTGACTTTAAGCACAGTTGATGATTAATTCTGAATCTAAATACACACATAATACAAATACATAGACAATAGTTGTGCGCTACATGTGTAATATATATTTTTTGGCATACAACAGTAATGAATTTGGCAGCAGCACAGTGCATTGGCTTAGTGTTCACACTGTTGCCTCACAAAGCAATAGATTGTATCTAATTCCTCACCTTGGCCTCTCCATGGCTTGTGTTGTCTGCTGGTGTTTGTGTGCTTTTTGGTTTGTTTTACAAATCCGCCTATAGGTAATAATGTATTTGACTGTTTATCTGTTAGTTATATGACGGACAACCTGTGTAGGATTTGTAGTGTCTTTATTGCAAGTAACACTTGATTGCTGCAGCATTCTGTTACCCAGAAAGTGAGTAAGCAATCACTGAATCAGATATAAACATGATTAATATGCACAATAGATACTGGACAAACAAATGCTTTTATGTCAGTGATTATCTATAGTTTCTCTCTCCTGTTGTTTATGTTTGCACAGCTAAGTGTCTACTCACAAATGTGCCATTTTCAGAATCAGAATCGGATTCGTGTTTATTGCCAAGTAAAGTGTTGTTGTTGTCTTGTTGATGAGACCGGTAGCAGAGAGAAAGAAACTGTTCTTGTGTCGGGATGTTTTGGTCCTGATGGACAGCAGCTTCCTGCCAGAGGTGACTGATTCAAAAACTTTGCGTCCAGGGTGGGAGGGGTCAGCCACAATCTTAACTGCACGCCTCAGAGTTGTGGAGGTGTAAAAGTCCTGGATAGACGGTAGATTGCATCATCGACACCCGCAGATTGTACTTCCTAAGCTGCCGAAGGAAGTACTTCCTCTGTTGTTGTTTTTTTTTGGTGAGCTTATGTTCAGCTCCCACTTGAGGTCCTGGGAGAGGATTGTACCCAGGAAGCGGATAAACTCCACAGTGGCCAATGGGAAGTGTTTGGCTGCGTTCTTCCGAATGTCCACAACCATCTTTAGGGAGTTACAGGTTGTTGAGGCCGCACCAGGACACCAGATCTCCAATCTGTAGGCAGACCCATCCTCGTTGGATATAAGTCCAATGAGGGTGATTTCGTCAGCAAACGTCCGTAGTTTTACAGACTGATGAGTGGAGGTGCAGCTGTTGGTGTACAGGGAGAAGAGCAGAGGGGAAAGAACTCTGCTTTCAAGGGATCCTGTGCTGATGGTCCGGGAGTCAGAGACATGTTTTCCCAGCTTTACGTGCTGCCTCCTCTAGTTTTGTAATTGGTAATCTGCTTGACCCCTTTCAATACAGAGGTAGTCATTGGCTGAGAAGTGGTTTTGTAGCTCCTCTGAGTACTGCCGTTTAGCTTTTCTCACCTCCTTGCTAAACATGTACTTTGCCTCTCTGAATTTGCTTTGTCCCCGCTCCTAAACGTCACTTCCTTGGCTGACCTTAGCTGCCTGAGTTTAGCTGTGAACCAGGGTTTGTCGTTCTTGTTGCTCACCCTGGTTTATGTTTGTACACAGCGGTCTTCACAGAAGTTGATGTAGGACGTCCCAGCATCTGTAAGTCCTGAGCACACCCCAGCCCGTGCAGTCCAAGCAGGCTTGAAGTTTCTCCACATCTTCAATGGTCCACTTCTGTGTTGTCCTAGCAACCGGTTTAGAGAGCTTCAATCTTTGCCTGTCACGTCGGTACACCAGTCACTGTTGATGTAGAAACAGATTCCCCCACCTTTTGTCTCACTGGAAGGTCCCGTGCGGCTTCCCCTCTGAAGAATTGGAAGCCTGCCAGCTGCAGCGCCGAGTCCGGGATCGATCCACAAAGCCACAACCATGTGAAGCACAGAACGGAAGATGGGGCGAAGTCTCTGTTCTTTTCCAACAGGAGCTGAAGTTCGTCCACCTTGTTTCCCCGTTAACACACGGAGAAATATTCCTGGTAATGGAGTGCGAAGTCCACGCTTGCAGATGCGCATGAGCGCACCAGCACGCTTTCCTCTCCTCCGGCGCTTCAATGATGAACCAGGGTGAGCGCCCCTTTCACCAGCATGTCCAATAAAACAGCAGTTGGAGAGATGAAAGTGGGCACAAAATCCACAGGTGTTGTATTTCAGATGTTCATGAGCTCTTCTCTGGTGAAGAAAGCACTGAATATGTACGGTCACTTACTCTGCATGTGTGGACTCGTCCAGACTCAGCCAGTGGATGGACGATGCGATAGGATTACCTGCGGTGGAGTGGCCAGACAATTACTCCCACTTGGCCAGAAGACAATCATGTATCGGTTATTTGGGTTATTGTAAACACAACAAACGACTCAATCTTTACAGCGACCTGCACTAGCACGGGCGGTTCGGTAGCTGTCCTACATGTTTTAACTGAAATCGTCTCATTGGCTGACCTGGGAAGAAGCAGGCGGTGAGGAGGAGGGGTTACAGAGAATTTAAGACATTTATTTTCCAGTTTCAATGATGAAATCGGATATCTAGAAAGCTGGCAGTACAAAGGAAAATCCTATTTTCACTTCTAACTTTTCACAATTCATAATTTATGAAAGAAACGTCAGACAACTTTAACACCATGTCAGTATTCCTGCCAGTTTGATTCATATCATCTGTGTATTTATTTTCCTGAGGTCTTGTATTTGTTTGCAGTTTAAAAACTATTTTTTGAAGATGTTCTTCTCCAGAACAACTGTTTATAGCGGCACACATACACGTGATCACCGAGGGCTGACGGTTTTCCCTTGAAATGGATACGTATCTGGTGGGACACATTTAGAAATGTATGATTGAATGAATTGGTTTATTTTCAGATTCTATTGGCTTCAGCTTTCCAGACAAAATGTATTGCTCGGTCGGAAAAAAAGGGGCAGCGAGAACCACGTCCAATAAAAACCATGTTCAGCTGGGCTTAAAAGAGCAGCCATGTTGGCTAAACATCCCTCTCTCATGTTTTTCCAAAGACAGTTCCATTGGGGCAAAATGTGGGAAGTAGGTCATCCTTTTTTTGGAGCGGCCACTTGCTGTTGGTTCTGCATTAATATTTGATGTACATAAAGTCCCATATGAATAGAGGGAAATATCAACTACTGAGAGGAGGGTTGTAAAGACAATGTAAACACAGTATTGAACAGCAGCTATCAACACTATGACACTGCAATTACTATGTCTCTATGTAAGTGGGTTTCATAGTTTCTACATCATATTTAATTGCTAGATCAATAACACATAAATACAAGTCACAGTAACTATCACAGTGATACAAAGTAATAAAGCTTTTCACAATAAAATAAAAATAATTACACGTGAGATTATCAGGACCTACTTAAGTATATTCATTTTGCATTATTGGTATTTGGTGTATTGGTTTGTGGCGGTTGCGTCGAATGATTCAGCAGCTGCACGGGAGCAACTTCCACAGAGAAAAAGGTGCCTTTGCTAAAATCTTTGACTTCCTTTTGAAAACAACAGTTACAGCAGAGATGGTTTACAGATGAGCATCTATCTTATCCCACCTGCTGAGCTGACAGTCAGACTTCTCACTGAATATGCATTAACTTGTGCCTTTAGAGCTCCCCACTGGCAGGACACCTGAGGGGCATTTCAGGGTGTATATCCAAAAATGATTTAGCTTATTCTTTACTTTTCTGACAGGGATAGTGTTCGTACATACCTTACAGTTCGTTGACTCAACCTTATCGAAGGGTTGTGTTTGAGCTAAGTTGAAGTTATTGTGTAACTGTGAACAGAGACGTCACTTTTGCCTGTGAAAAAGCGTGTTGTGTTTTTGAGTGAATTTGAATGTGTGCAAGTGTTGTTCCTTTAAAAGCAATTAACTTGTTTGCCATCATATAAACTGCATTCTTCACTGATACAATAACTACTGTATTTGTTCTTAAATCTTTTTACTTGTTGGTTTCTAGTTGTTATAGCTGTACATGCACACGTTTGTTTACCATTTCAGAAATAATTAGAGAAGGTTCAAAGTGCACACAGAATACTACAGTTTGTCAAGAAGAGAGATGCCATATGCCCTCACCATTTTTGTTCTCTCATGAGATTTGGGACTTGTGAGGCTAGGAGTTGAGACAGGTAGCAGCTGCTGGAGGGAGATGGCATGACCTCAAGTTAACAGCAGTAGAAAAAGTCTTGACCTCTCCAGAAGCAGCAGGGGCAGAGGGTCACTGTGTGCCTGGGTCATCATCACAGAAATGTGTCAAGGGCTTAGAGGGACATTTACCCTAACACCCTCCAACTTCACCTCCACCCTGTAGGTGTTCGTCAGGTCTTTTTTTTTTGTACCATTTGAGCTAAAAGGAGAATGATGTGTTCATTTCAAACCCACTTGTGGCAGACTGGCTTTGGAAA
Organism: Macroramphosus scolopax; assembly: GCA_901007825.1. Lineage (NCBI taxonomy): Eukaryota > Metazoa > Chordata > Actinopteri > Syngnathiformes > Centriscidae > Macroramphosus > Macroramphosus scolopax. Next base: position 62,744 of record CAAKHC010000889.1, read on the forward strand.
AGGTGATATTCCTTGTTAAATTCCGGAGGCCAGCACTCTGCTTTCAGCTGTGCAGGTGTGCTGTCAATAGCTAAAATCAGGAGTTTAAATTTTAATAA
>CAAKHC010000891.1:7539-32040 GCA_901007825.1 Macroramphosus scolopax
AGACAAGAGAGGAGAGGAGGAAAGAAGAGAGGAGAGGAGGAGACAAGAGAGGAGAGGAGGAAAGAGGAGAGGAGGAAACAAGAGAGGAGAGGAGGAGACGAGAGAGGAGAGGAGGAAACAAGAGAGGAGAGGAGGAGACAAGAGAGGAGAGGAGAGGAGAGGAGAGGAGAGGAGAGGAGAGGAGAGGAGGTAGTGTGTTGGATGTGGAGCATGAAGTGGTCCACCCACTTGTTTATGTGTGTGTTTGTGTGTGCATGTGTGCAGCAAAGCCACACCACTCTCCCGAGCGACAGAAACCTTGTTGTGATTTATGCAGCCTGAGATATGAGCGCTGGTTACGCAGTAGCAAGACATCGATCTGACAAAGCAAACCAAACAATAAAGAGGCGAGGAAGATGATGTGCCCAGTGGAGTGGAGAAATGGAGAGTGTACCTATAAGAGCTAATTATCTGAGCACATAATTCTTCAGGTTAAGACAGGGGGGCTGAGAGCCGACCAGGCCACAGCTGTCTGAGACAAGGTCCCAGACACTGGTCAAGAAAATATCAAATAAGATTGTTTTTTCGTTGCAAATGTTACTAAAGCAGACTAGGCAGTACCTGAATTCATCCTTGTGCAAATAAGCAGTTAGAATAGGTGTTTTTGTGCAAATTGAATCAAAACAATTGGTTGATTGTATGATGGAGAGTTTTAACATGGTTTTATGTTTGGTACGAGCTATGATATTACATGATATTGGACATTTGTTAACTGTCAGTTAGGTTCTATTTGAAGCCTGTTGGTTGTTGATACTTAAGCAGTGAGTCCAAAAGTTCCACTTAGAAAATTAAAAGCTTTGTTCCTCTTCAAACGAGGAGATTTCGAGGTGTTGGTCAAAGGTTATACAATAGCCGAGGCGGCTAGCCAGCAAACTTTATCAGCAAACCCATTACCATCACTGAGCAAGCCTACAATTCACAGCTCAAATGTGGCCTTCCAACCCTCATGTAATTTCTCTACAAGCCGTTAAAATAATAATGATAATATTTGCAAGTATTATTTCCTATCATGCAAACCCATTCTCTGCTTCTGTAAGCAGCGATGCTTTAATTAGACCCAAGCACAAAAGCATGCAAACACACATAGACAAAGACCAGGGCGGTGGGTGCTCACTGCCGTTAATAACACTACATAAAAGCAAAGCCAGACAGCCTCTGACACTTTTAGTAGTTTGGGGAAACAAGATGTAATCTGCGTTCGGTGCCAGGAGCGGACCGGGGCTGAGAAAGAGAGCGAAAGAGGGAGGGTGGCCTGTAAGTCAACGTAAACAGAGCACCATGAGTACGTCACTGATGAAGACATTATCTATGAGTTACACTCATACAGACACTGGAGGGAGAAGTGTACATGAACCGACTGAAATGTCACATTGGACATCTGCTGTTGCAACCGATGTGCACAATGTTGGACTTTCCACACTGCTGCAAATTAACAGGAAAATCACTCGTAGTTATACTTACGATTGTTCAGTTGCAAATCAGCTTCGTCTTTATGTTTGGGTGCTTAGTGCTTTAATTATATGTTCTTTGCGTTTTCTTTCACACAACATTCTGTTATATTGCAGCATTTTGTCTTGGGCATGAGAGTAGAGCAGAGGATGAGGTTCTGTTTAGTGGCACCCTTGGCACTCGTCTAACCTTGGCATACTGCTGGGCATGCTCCACTGGCCCTGAACATGCTGAGGTTTGAATCCAGAAATGCCTTTGTGCAGCACAGGCCACCAGAGGAGAGGTGGCAGGCTCTATTAATATACCCAACTGCATCAGTCAAGACTCTTTACCTGTGGATGAGATTACTGGTGTAGCGTCAATACCGGAGGAGCATGTTCCTCCTTTAAAGCCAGTGGGCAAACTACTGAACCAGTTGGCATATGTTACATCTGGAACAGTTTTAAGTAACCGTGCATTCAGTTCACGCAAAGGTCAAATTGTGTCACTGTTTTCTTGTTTGTGTGTTTGCTTGTTTAATATAAACTATGAATTCTAATTCTGGCAGCACAGACTGGCCACATTAACCAGGCATGGCAGTCTGGGACGGGGTCCAGCTGGAAGCATGCTGCCCCCGACGAAACTGGCATCACTTGCAAGAACTAAAGAGTTTCTTTTTTTGCAAATGGTTTGAAAAAAGGAAGGAAATTAGAAAACAAAATCAAATATTTAGTAGTAAACTTTCGGTTTCTACCCCCATAATAATCATAATTACACTGTGATTTGTAGATCAGCTTTCAGAGTATCCATCTCATCTGTGCCAGAATCACTGATAGGACAGAGGGGAGTGGGCTATGTGCTACATGATAATATTTTCCAAACACTATTGTGCTATTCATCTTCTCCTTCCTCCTGTGTAGCTTTTTATTTTGTTGGATGGGCTCTGATGTCTGCAGTCTGGGTGAGGGCTGAGTTCAGGAAAAGTGCATCAGAGGGTGTGTGTGTGTGAGTATATGTATGGTGGGCCCCTGGTGACCATCATTTATTTCCAACATGCCATTCACCCAACTTTACCCCACTGCGGTGAAATTGAAAACATGTCAAAACTACACAGACGCAAACACACACACACAGAAGGAGGTGTTGACAGCAGGAGTTATGTAGCGTCACCGTATGAAAAGGTTTGCAAGCAAATGCAACTAAGCACGTAAACACAATGTGTTTCAGTCTCATTTCGTTGGAGGAACTGTTTTGTTAGGTAAACTGTTGAAATGTGAATGAAGTTTGGAATGCGGAGTATCATGAGAGATCCAATGCCAAATAAACTTAAAAACATGGTTTGGAAACTGTCATACGGCAGCAGATCTATTAAAGGTTCCTGTTCTCCTTCCATTCCAAACATGCTGCAGACGTGCCGCACTAATCCTTGGTCTTCTTGCCCTTATTGGCCTTTACTGTGTACAGTCCCCTTTCTCTCACACTTTCATCAGAATCCCATTTCCCCCTACAGCCTGAGAGCCCCCTCTGAAACTCTACCCTTCTCTCCACCATTCTAGCCTGCCTATGATGGATGGCCGCACCTCAGGTCCTCTCAGCCTGTCCATCAAGCCCGGCGATTAAAACACTTGGAATGACCAACATTTTTCTCTCCCTCTCCCCCTCCAACCCCTTGTCCCCCATGCCACCCCTGCACTCGGAGGCCACCACCACTGCAGCCCTCTGCCCCCTCACCTTTCCTACCCTCCCTTCCCCCGAACAGTCCTCTCCCACTTCAACTGCCCCCAGAACGCCACAATCCATCTTGTAGAGAAAAAACATCATTTATTCTGTACTTCCCAGATAATTTACTTTTTCTCTCTCTCTCTCTCTCTTTCGTTCTTCTTTTTAGCCCCCACCTCTTACCCCCTCACCCCCCCAGTACAGGAATTCTCCATTTCCCTATAAAATGAAAATTCATCTGGAATTACATCTTATGTCATCATTATGTTTATTAAGCGTGGATGATGTATATGAGGAGCTGCGGTGTGCCGCTGAGTGCTTAATGATGCATAAGATTAAGCCGAGCCTCTCAGCTGTGCTGAGACTCCCCTCTGCTTCCCAGGCTGCAGACACACGCTGGGGGAACAGGCTCCAAACGGCCATCAGGTGAACAGGGGAAAAGGGAAAGCCTACATCCTCTTTGTGTGTCAGTAGACAGGGAGGAAAAGTGTTGAGTTTGTGCAGAAGAGGAGAGTTTCAAAGGAGAGGATCAGAGAGTTGGCAGTGACTTCAGAAAATAGTGTGTTCGTTTGGTGGGTAGTCAAAGGGAAGTATCTGTCCACACGTAGCAGCTAATGCCTTCATTATCTATAATAATTATAAGTTCCTTCTAGTCCTCAACTCCCAGAAAAACACATATCTCCCCTATGATCTTCTTTTGATCTAATTTCACACAGACGGACACACACACACACACACACACACACACACACATTGCTCCCAGCTTCTTTCTAGCCTAGCAGCTGAAACACCAGCAGTCTATGACAAAAACATTATCCTTCTGGTGCTAAACAATCCAATAAACCTCTCCACAGGGAAGAACTTAACCTCTTCTCTCCTCCGATGCTGGCTTCCAGACCACGTGACGGCTGCCACAGTAAATTCAAATCATTAGTCTTCTCACTCCGCCATCACACAGGGAAGGAAAAAAATCCGCCTCTATTAGTAATGGAGACCTCGTCAGAGACCTTCCTCTGAGAGCCCTGCCTTCCCAATTCCCACAGGAAAAATCCCCGGCGAAAAACTAATTCTACTTTTAATAATCTGTCATCAGGACCAGAGGCAGTCATAAATTATGTGGGGAGCATGTGCGGGAGCGGGCCACGAGAGGGAACTCAGGGGGAGAAATCAAAGCCTGAGTTTGACAAACTTTGCTGAAGATAAATAATAACTTACAAACAGGATTAGTTGTAAAGTCATGGTTGAGTGCCCCGCCAAGCAGTTTCCCTAGCAGTCTATGCAGGATGAAGAATTTACAGATGCACCTGTCATTAGCACCTCCCCCCCTTCCTCTGCACCTCCTCCATCCTCTCTTTTCTCATTCTCACTCCCCTAGTGTCTCTCCGCTGTCCTTCCCCTCTTGACAGACATGCTTAGCTTTTACTCTCACAGCAAACCCTGTTTGTGTTTCCTCTTGGTTCCCAGGGTCAGGTGCACAAGGAGTGTGGTTCTTTGGAGATGTTGGAGAGACAGCAAGGTAGTTAAAGGGTATTAACGCTGTGTGGCAGGGTAAATGGCCTCTTCCTCCTCCCTTAAGTAAATAAACATGTATGACTAATCAACCTCCCGCACACAATCAGGCTGGGTTTTTCTCTGAGAGGCTGATGAGTCACCATCGATTGGGATAATTGGCTTCTGAAGCAGACGGTGTAAGTATGTGTACATTATTGAGAATGTATGTTAACTGTACGTGACTTATGTTTTGTGTGTGTGTGTTCATCTGCGCAATAAAGACTTGGCGAATAAAACAGACCGCATGGAAAGAGAGGGGGCTGTGAGCCGTGGGGTTGCTCCCTCACTGTTTCCATGTCAATATTAGCTGGAACCATCGACATGCATCATAATCGCCTCCCTCTATCAAATCGTTGCTAAAGGCCAATTTTCCATCAGGTAACAGGGACCAGTAAGGTGAAGAATCCCCCCCACAGTCAACCACGAAGGGGGGTGGGGGGGTGACAGGCATGTTGCTACAAGCCTGGGTCAAATCTCTATTGTAACTGCAGCAGTAGATAACTTTCTTAACATCAGGAGGTAACAGAGAGAAAACAGAAACCAACAAGTGCTGACTGTGACGTAGATGAATTGTGTGAAGATCTTCTGTGTTTTTACGAAGATAACAATTTCAAAATAATTAATTTTCCACTGTTTGATGGTCCTATATTAATATGTAAATAGGGCCAATGCTAATCCCAAATTCTGCCCTGAATAATCAACTCAGCAGCAAAGATGCTTCAATCTATGATTGAAAATATTCACAAAAAGTGCACCATTTACTCCTGTTTGAGCAATGTTCACTAAAACCTATATCTTCAAGCTGCTTAACAATGTCTTCATATTAAATATTTAAATATATTGCAGGTCCATGCCCTCCCAGAGTGACACATACAAAGCAGTAGAGGTTTTGGTGAAGGTTGGTTGGAAGCCCACTTGGTTAGTTTAGGGTTTCATGATTACAGTTAGTAACACTTGGTCATTGTTCGCCAACCGCAACGGTCAAAGCGTAAATAACCCGCACATGGATGACTTTCAGCAGGAAACAGGAAATTAACTGCGATGTTCTGATTATCTTTTAACCCTTCCATCCAACTCCTCCTCCCTCTGTAGCTCGTTAACACACTTCCATCTTAGCGGTAAACAATAGTCCATCAGCTAACAACAATAAGATATTCTATTTAGTACCGTTCCTTGAACACTTCAATGTTAGCCTGTATAATTAGTGGCATTTGCTTGAATAAATGATACTTTTTGAAATGAATGAATGAATGAATGAATGAATGAATGAATGAATGAAACAATATATTTGTGACCTGTTATTCAGTCGGAACAGACGAGCTTTGGGAATAGTACCACAGACCAGATGGGGAAGTCGGGGAGTAGCAAAAATATATTAATTGTTTCGGTTATAATACAAAAAAAATGGTGGAACAACAGCCCCGAAATTTATATAAAGTTGGTTTCAATCAGGCAAAACAGATTTCTGACCAATTGAAGACAACAAACTGGTTTTATGCTAACTTCCAAACAGCAGCCTAAACAGCCCCGTGCTTCTGTCTCATTGAGCACACCATAAAGGAACGGGACTCAAGCGTGTCCCAAGAAAAACCCTGAGAAAATGCATAGATGTTGTACTGGGATTTCAACCCTGCAAAGTCAAGTGCTCAATTTTCTCTCCATTCTCCGGCGATACCAAAGAAGCTCAATCATACTGGGACAGTAATATGAATCAAGGACAGCTCACTCACTCTCAATTGCAGCTTGGTCTAACTGGGACCCCCAGTAAAGCAGAAACTGGGTTCTCAATTCAAATGGGAGAGCCAGTCGGACTTTCCAGCACGTCTCGAGCCTGATAGATTACCTACTGCAGTAAGGACAAAGGGAATGAAGATGACTACTCTGCCAAAGCTGGCTACAGATGAGACATGCACGGCTGAATGACCATGGTGCACCTCAGCCATTTGTCTATGTGTTCAAGCTTTGCACAAGTTATGACAAAGGAGTCCCTGCACTTCACTATTGACATATAGCCTCCCCTTATATATATTACAATATCAGGCTCCGACTTTGATTTGCAGTCAGATTTGAGCTTGTTAGAACTTTCATTAACTGAAACAGCCACTTAATGTTCCATATATATTGCTATTTATAACACAATAGGCATTATGAGGCCATAAATCCAATATAATGTCAGTCAAAAATCAAAATAATTTATTACCAATTATGTGTCAAATTTGCTTTGATGCTGTAAAAAATTAATTAATAAATTGTAAACTGTGTGAAATACATTACTTTGGATGCATTTTGTTTACACATCAGACGGCTCATTCAATCCATAAAGACGTATAATTCTTCCAGCCAGCTATTGTTGTGCAGGGTACATGATGTGTGATCGTCAAAGATTAACCTAGATGTTCTTGAGGCCAGGTTCTCTTGTATCTGAGCCACAGTCGTATATTATAACGCAGCTGAGGTGGCAGTGGCAGTAACTCATTCTTTTCTCTTCTACTCTGCCTCTGCATATTCCACAAAGCCCCCACAGCTCTGCACTCAGAAGGTCACCTCTTTCATCAGCTATTCTATTTGCATTCCAAATCGTACGTACATGAAAAATGTGCCACTGAGTTTTCGCAGCGGCCCTTCGAAGGCAGATTAGATAGAATTTGCCATAGGAGCCTTATGCACGCTAACCTTTGCAGATGGCCCCACTATTGTGGAGAAATGGATTGCCTAATAAACCATATCATCCGACATATTTGCCGCTTGGCTGACTAAATAGAGGCTGTGTTTTTTGAGCAAATTCCCTTTGTCAAATTTGTCACTGTTCATGCTGCCGTTTTAGGTTTGGGTCACAGAGAGGAGGAGGCGAAATCCTTTGTGTATTAGGTTAAATTTCTGACAAATCTGGACTTTTTCTGAAGATGAGACAATTTTTCCACAAGATTTATTTTTATAAGGCGGCCCTCAGGCTTAAATACTGCACAGCCCGCCCTATGTGCGATGAAGTTCCACAGTAATGGACGTTTTTTGGCTACTTTTCTTCAATCGGAAGAGTTGACTTAAATAAACTTTAAATTAAGGACAAAGCCAAATCCGAATACCCATTTGGGAGAGGCCTGATAATATGATAACTGATATTTCCTAATTCCTCCAATAAATGATTAATATTATTATTACAGTGTTCAGTTTGATTTCATTGGAACAAGCATGTCCCATTGTTAGTGTGGAACACTAAAAGCTTCATGAACCTCTCATCATCTTTATCATTCATCCGCGAATTGCTTACATCATTTCACATTTATCTATAATCAACATTGGACTATAAAGAAGTGACTAGAAGCGAAGAAACAATGCTATTTCTAAATCTTGCAAGATTTTCCCCAGAAATCTAATTCCACTCGGAGCCCTAATTCATCGCTCCCAGAAAAACCTCTTTCATCAAACTTTGCATATGAGCAGCCAAGTGATGCGCAGGCTCTTAACGGCATGCTTTGCCTCCTTTGGTGAGTTGGCCAACCAATCCATCTTCCTGAGTGTGCTCAGAGCCGAGGAGTGGGCAACCGATGCTCCCGTCACCGGGCTCCTGCGGGAGATGGATTGGGGCTCCATCGCCCACCTCCAGTCCGGTACCAGCCCAGTGGCACAATCTGGACCTCAGCGCTGAGAGCCACGTGGTGGGGCTCTATGAGCGGGCTGTGCGAGGCAGGATGGAGGATGCTGTGTTCCAGTCAATCATGTAGAGTCCAGATCCTCTGCTCTGCAGGAGACCGAGCTGGACCTCCTGTTTGTATTCCACAGAACAGAGTGAGGGTGTCCAAGTCATTGCCTGCATGTGCAGCTGCTAATGCAGGCATTTTATCTATGACAAAATGTATCACAGTAATGGGATCATCGGCAAAAGGAAAGACAACGTACGGACATACATTGACTAGTTTATCATATTAAAAAACAGAAATTACCATCTACTGAATTAATGTGTGACCTCCATCTTAAGTTATGTCCTTCATTGTCTTTAAGTCACTGAACTGTCTGACGGGACAACAAATACAATAAATAATAGCTTGATTCCTCTTAATCTAATACGTCTTTTAAAATGAACATCCGCCCTGAAAATAGCTTGTCCTTCAGCCGGAGGAGGAGTTTGTTTCATCCTTTCGGATCCGTTCATCATGACTGGCTTTAAAACTGAAGTGAAAGCTTCTTTTATTAATCACAAAGTGCTCAAGTCAAGGCTTTGCACTCCGTCGCTTGCATCCAATTTACAGCAGCGATAATTCATGCTATGCTAACCATTTCTTGTAAAATGTCACTTTGTGTTTGTAATTAATTTCTAAATTAATAAGCAAAATCTCTGAGTTATGGCATCCATCCCTTTAAAAACCTTGGTGACTAAACAATGTATCAAGGTGCCTCCTCGAATGATTGAGATGATAATAAGAATGAGACTCTGGTAAGAGACGACCACTTCATAAACTTTCCTTCATAGTCGCAACAACACAACAAAGTTGATCCGTCGATCTCTGGTTGAAAATTATTCCGTCATATCCAAATGTTCTGTCACTCTCCTCCTCTCTCTCTGTCACTCTGTCTTTTTAATCTACAGGGCTGTTGGCCTGGTCCAAGGATTGCAAACTGTGCTTATATCGCTCATCTAATGCAAACTGTGGCCTCTTCATCAATAGGTGACAACACATTTTGGGGACAAAATAGACGGAGAGACGGGAGTTTCTGTGGACATGAGGGTAAGAACACACTCGTCATATAGTTATCAAGTGCGTACATCTCCACAGCATACATCAGATCTATAACATTTACTTCATTCATCATTCACTTAACTTAAATAGAAGCCTACAGAGACAAAAGGCGACGTGGTGCATGTGAGAGGCCAGCGATGTTGATCAAAGCGCCATTATGGAGTGTTTCATTAAGGGTCTTTCCTTGGGTACAAGTGGCCCATCTCCGCTCCTTCAGTGCCATTGATGGCAACATCCATAACCTGTCCTCTGATATTTCATTCCCATACGGGGTGCCGTGAACCTAAGATGTAATCGATACACAGACACACAGGCCTCCTGTGTTATTACAAGGGGGACAATGTCTGCTCAGCTTCCCGTGCCGTTACACAGTTCAGGCTTCCAATTAACCTGAGCGGATCCCCACGCCAATCACACAGGGCTTCTATCGACAAGCCGCATGAAAAGAATAATGTTGTTAGGATGATGTAGCTCACGGTGGGAGGGCTGCTTCTCCCCCCCCTCGCAGTGCTGACAGGGATGAGTGTTGTAGTCATTTATCACCTCCTTTCTGGTCACTGAGGGGCCAAGCCGGGCTGCACGCCTCTCACACCCTGCCTCTGCTTCATCAGACCAAAATCTGAATGAGTCTGATTACAATAACAAAGCCAAGACATGTCTGAATTTTGCTTTTGTTAGCATGTTTGGCTATCAGCATTTTAGTTCGGCCTGCCAGCGAGGTAAACACAATTTTAACACGTTTATTTCTTAGCGTTAGTTGTATAAACTGTTTGTTTTTATGCCACATGAGATGAGTGAAGAGCTGAAATATTCTACAAGTTTGATAACAACATAATCCCACATGGGAAAGTATTTATTTTAACCAGTGTCCTGTCCTACAGCAGATAGGCTGTAACTGTTGGACTGGGACCATGGATCAATCCATTTATTTTCCCATGTCTACTGAGAGACAACGTACAAATTGAGTCTGTATCTAAGTTACAATAGCAACCAAGTGTGGCCTGCTAGGATTTCAGCGGTGATTGAGTGTGTGTTTTGATGCTCAGGGCCAAACTCTAAAAGCATTGTTACGCTGACAAGGCCAACGCAGGGACAGAATGCCTCTCTACATTTATTCTCCCTTTCCTGGGTATTGCTGCCATTGGCGACTTTGATATTGATTATTTTGAAACAAAAATCAGCTCAAGGAGCACAATCATTAAGACAAATGTAGCTCCTCTCGGTGCCAAATGCACAAAGACCTGAAACTTTCTGAGACATATTGTTCAGTTTCACACATCGAGTTCTAGGGAGGAACATATAGGAGGAATTATTACTTCATACTTTATAGTTTATATTCTTTCGGTTAAGTAGAACAGTAAAGAATACACTGATGTAATGAGTATTAAGATCTTATTAACTACTTACTTAAGGTTAAGTGTCAATTTTGCAACATTAAAATCATTATTCACATTTTAATAAGGAATTCCAATAAAAAGTCACTCGTGAATTAACGGTCAACAACATTTCTGACATTTGTTTAATTGTTTTGCACCTATTTCCTTTCTTCTCACAACATTACAGAAGAACATGTAGTATGATTTCAAAAACAGTGAAATAAAACACTACATGGGCTGTATATCATATGCATTAAAATGTTACTCTTAACAGTGATCATTTTTTCTTGTTTAGCACGGCTCTGACTTGGGGATTTCATTTCAGATTTAATGTGTCCCCCATGCCTTTAAAACTTTCCATCTGTTATGTTTGGTCGTTCCATTAGTTGCCATTTATTATCATTAGTGTGATAGAAGCATCTTCCTCGCAGAAGCAGGGAAAAAAACGCCACATTTTCACATTAGACAGAGCTTCACCGGTGCGTCAGATTAATGTTCCTTTCACAAAAACAGAAAAGGTAGGTGGAACATCAACTTCAGGAGCAACACCATAACTATTACATTAAGCTGTCTGTTTATTTGCTTATTTTACTGACGGTTGGCTAATTCCTGTCCCTCATGATGTTTAGAAATATTGCTCCTATTAAGTTGGCATGTTAAGAACCTGTAATTGATACTTTGATTGTCTGGTGATAGTTCACAAGTGGTTAAGTTATAATTAGATAAATTAAAAAACTAGTGGGCAGCAACAGATTAGAGCAAAGTCATGCCCCGAAAATCAGAGAAATGTTCATGCTGATCATGAACTATGCAGCTTTTAATATTCAAAACTTGAATTTGTCCATGAAGCAAAACATTCACTTTGCTCTCCCTGAAGAAAGTGAACGTCTGTATGAAGAAGCATTACAAGGGAGGAAATGAAAAAAACAATGTCAATGAAAACTGTCTCCATCTTTGTTGGAGAGGTCAGATCTGGATGTGCCTGCCTCAGGTTCAAGTCTCTGTCCTGCCCAGTGAAAAGTAACAAGGCCCCCAGCGAGCAGGACAGGTGTGTCTCTTATTCACTCTGTGTTACGGCGAACATGATTAATGGCTTTCTTAATGTATTCATGGCAGTAATAGAAGTCCCTCACCACTAACCTTGCATAAAAATGCAAATGAATAGAGAAACACTATGGGCAGGGATAAGCCCGGAAGCCTTGGTAAGTGGGTGTGCATATTTCTTCATCTCAGGGAGAACAACTTAAAATTGTAGATTTGCCCTTGTTGTGCTGGAAGAATTAAAGATCATGAGCCATCATGAGAATAATTTAACATCGGACCAGGAATCAAACAACAGACAGAAAGTCTGTTACTTTTAACTTCTGACTCTTCGTCTCAAATATAATTGGAAGGTTTTCTTTTCTGGATTAAGTGCTGAATGAATATAAAAAATAACAGCTTCCAAATAATTTTGATGGTACACTGACATGTAGGTAGAGTCTCTTTCATTCCCACTCCACATCCCGAACATCTTTCCTGCGCTGTGTAGCATCGAGGGACTTGCTTGGATTTCTCAGTAAAAATGTCACGCCTGCAAAAAAACTATAGAAGAGGAGGTTGGCGGAGTAAGCTAAGAAGATAGAAATAATGCTGCAAGTAGTGCGGTACTCTCCTCACTCCATATCAACAGAATGAAATGTTTTGTTGTGTCTGTAATTACCATTTGTGCCAAGGCTGCTGTTCCACAGCAAAAAGCTACATTATGTTGCTATAAAAAACTTGAAGTATTATTTCATGACTTGCTTGACAAATACAGCACACAGTTCAACTTCAACATGTTTAGATATTTGTCATGAAAAGTTAATTGAACATGCAACAATTGAGCCGTAAAACCCTGAATAACACAAATTTCAAAAGTTTGTCATCATGATATCTGTGGCAGTTTGTTCATCAGTAACTTCTGTCCCCTCTTTGATCATAATAAATAATGTTGATTAATGACTGAGTCAGAATCACTGAGGATAATCTATGAAGTATATATCACTGTCAGGGGAAGTGTTGAATATTGCATTTAAGCCAGGAGCATTTTAACGTAGTAAAGCTCAACATATTAATTAGAACTCAAAGGAAACATTACAGATGTAGAAATCTGATGTGGATTCCTTCTCACCTCTTCATTCCTTTTGGATCTTTGGCTTGTCCTTGTTCGTGGTCGTATTAACCTAATTAGTGTTACTTCTGCTGTTTGAGGAAAGCCTTCTAATAGCTTAAGGATTTGCCAAAAACAATCCCACAAACAGGCCAAAAATAGCAATGAATTGATCCCACTAACAAGTATTTTCAGAGTACCATGACATACAGTAGATTTTCATCTGTGCTAAGACTTCACTGAGCTACACTGTTACAAATCTGATAAATAATTTGAATCAGCTATAAATCTTCATCCGTCTCCTCTCGTTTCTGTCTAAAACGTTGCAGTTGCAATGCTTAAAGACTAAAACAGAGGAATGGTTCTGTAATCTGAGTCAAGCTATCTCTCCAAGGGCCAAGGAGCATGTCTTACTGCTCTATGAAACCACGACACACTCATATCATCTCTTATGAAGCCGGCAAACAGCCTTCTAACATACAAGCCCATCAGAGCCGATCCCATCACAAGGATGTGGGGCAGAGATGAAATTGGGCTCTTTAACTCCCTGTAGCGTAACATGCTAATGCAGGACAATGACTCGCTCATTGCCAGCTATTATAGAATGTACTGCAGCCCCGACATGAAGGCTGTGACAGAAATGATTGCATGATACATGAAAAGGCCGAGCGGGCCTGTTACGAGAGTGGGAATTCAACTCTTACTGTCAGGTGTGGTGTTGTTCAGCAACCTGCTTTAGAAGTTGGAAATGAAGATTGATGCCTTGCATTGCTGTTAATAACATATTGATGGCGCTGTCAAAAACAGTATATGCAACATTTTTTTTTACTCTACATTGATACATTAGCCCAGGTAATTGATGAAAATCCGATAAAACTCCTTAATTTTCTTCCTTGCACACTATTTGTCTACCATCTGCTCCGTTTAGAGCTCCCCTGGGGACCGTCGTGATGGGTTGAAATCACTGCTGATGAGAGTCCTGAGTGCTCACCACTTAGTTGATCTTACTGTAAGCATCAGATTCTGAGCAGAACTAATATTTGATATCATTCAGCGATAAACAATAAATTAGCTTTTGTTGCTCTGCACGTTTCCACAAGTTCCACGTAAGCTATGTATGCTTATTGGCTGAGAAGAAGGGGCTACGTCTTATCTCTCCATAATCATGACAGGCGTTGGTGTGAAATGAACTGTAGCCACTCTCCTTGACCAGTCCGCAGTGGTCAGCCGTCCACATCCAGGAGACTAGATTGGATTTATTGCTAGTGGGCCAAAGGTAACAAATACATGCAATATAAGAGCGGAGAAGGAAGCACTTATCACTAGATGGATTTTGTGGCCATCATGAGGGGCGATCACGTGGAATAGATTGATGCTGCGAGCAATACTTTTACATTAGGTTTGTATATAACTGGGTGATTTGACTTGAGAATTTGCAGACAAGGGCAGAGGATGACGTCAGAATTTTTTTTTTCTTCAAACTCTAACTATTGTGATCGCTCGAAAACTATCATCCACCAGGAGAGGAAATATCGTAATCTGGCCGGGCAGGGTCGACTGAAGGTTCCTTGGAGTCCTCAGAGAGACTGGATGAGGTTACGAGAGGTCATGTAGAACAGCTTGGTGTGACAGCATATCAGGGGCACCGCCGTGGACGGAGTCACGTGAAATAAAAGGATATAAGGAGATGAAACAAAAAAAAACTCTGTGGCCCAACAGCACCTGTGACTTCGCCTCGTTCACTGGCCAATAAACAGAGACGGAAAGTTTGTCTCTTTCTGTTAATCTTTTATTAGGAGAATAAAGCCGACATATATATTTAAATTGTTTTGTAATAGATTTTTAATGTTCATTTGTCTGTGCCCCGAAGGGCTTGGATCTTTGACATTTGAAATAATTGTTGTGTTGTTCACCAGGGGAGGGTTGTGAATAGTGTCAGGACAATTTGAGTAAATGACTGTGTCAGCCTGTTTATTTGTAACATGATTGCCCGAGGCGTTGCTGTGGGACAGCTATTAGAGGCTCTGGCCATATAGAGATGGAAGGAGATGCCCAGAAATCACCCAAAAGTTAGCACTTAATGTGACAACTTATCAGACAAATGCTCCCCACAGTGAAGAGTGGAAATGAGAGAAAGAGAGGGAGGGAGAGAGACACCGCAGACGGAGCTGCTAGATAATATAATAGCATGATGATGAAGGAGAAGCCGTATAATATAGTCACAATTATCTGAAGTGGCTGCCGTGTGAAAGGTCACATGTACATCCAGGGCCCCGACCGTCACCCCATATGTTTTGGCATATTGCACAAAGCTGTCCAATCCATGTTGGCCTGAGGGGAGACAGGGAGCAGAGGACGTCCAGGCTTGTATTTAATGAGATGACTCTAATATCTTTTGCCTGTGGCAAACCCTGAAGTGTCAGTGGAGTGTTTTCACTTTTGTCTGCGAGAGCTGCTAAATAAGCTCTGCAGGTCCCAGTGGACATGAGATCATGAGAGGGTGCGTGTCACTCCCAACACGCCAACACAACAAGACTTGTGGGCAGTAAGAACGGGGCGGCAGAGGGTATTAGGTATGTTGAAGACACAAACAAAGCTTGTTTGTTTTCATGTTATTATCATATAATTGCATGTACACATTGATAAGTATTTAAGATGATGTGAGCCTGTAGATAATGAAACAGAGAGGAAGGCGGGGGGGATCAAGGTTTTGGAAGATTACGCTAACTCAGGGCCAGTTAGAGAAGGGGGTGGAGTAGAAGGCCAGACAAAGACTGAAGAGGATGCTGCCACTGGCATTAAAATGGGCAAGAGGGTGCGGAATCAAGAAAAAAGTGGAAGGAAACAAGAGAGAGAAAAAGCATAGAGTTTCTCTGCCGTGGCACCGACTTTTTTCTGTCTCCTCAAACAGATGCTGAGGCAGATGGTGGTGAATTAACAGAAGATGGGAGAAGAAGAAATGAGAAAGCCTGAAACGGGCCCATGGAGGGAAGACATTAAAATATTGTGTGTGTTTGTGTGTGTGTGTACATGAAAGCTCATATGCACGTGTGTGTGTCTGAGAGGGAGGTTGTGTGTGCGTGTCTGAGTGCACAGGTCCAGGCGAGAGGCTGTTAAACAGTATCTCAGCTGGGAGGACGAAAGAGGATGGGTGGAGGATTCCCAGTCAGAGATAGAGCTCGCGATAATAATCACAGGCGTGAAATTACAATGCTGATATTTGTTGCACCCCAGGGTGTGGTGTGGTGGGGCTACCCGAGCTCGGAGGGCCCACATATCACAGGGGGCCTGTGCTGGCGGAAGATCATCAACGATCAGACGGGCGGCCCCTCGCTCACACCGATGCCCACTGTAGATCCAAATCCTTCATCATGGTGGCAAAGTAAAAGAACTTCACATCACACATAACTGGGAAACTTTATTAAATTGGACCTTCAATGTATTGCACTACTGCTGGATTTAAAAATACACAATACGTTCATTAGTTTGATATTAAAATAACATTTATGGCCCAAGTAAATACATTTTATACGTACAAAAGTATGATAAAATAATCCTTTTTTTGCAAGCTCCTTGAAAAGTTATCACTTTTTTGCACTTGAGAAAAATCCCTTATAATAATCCTGTATGCAAAAATGATTTTGCAAACTAAATTATGATGTAAATATAATTTCAAGAGGACAGGGTTTGTAAATGTGGTAAACATACAGAGAATAACAGATCATTATAATAATATCTGACATATGAACATAACAGTGACACAAAGTAAATTGGTAATATTGCAATTCAAAGCATTGTTAAGACACGTTGTGTAAAGTTGATTAAAGTTATAAGAGTTCTGTGTAACCTGGAGAAAAGCGTCCCTTTCCTGCGCATTCATTTCAGTTAAATCAGAAGCAGAAAAGTGTCTAGACGTACTTCAGCATGAATATCCTCTTGGCCACGAGCCAAGCTCTGACAAGATATGACACCACATTTTCTACCATCCACTCAGTGAGGAGGCACAAGAGAAGCTCATTTTCATGTCCATCATCTCCCGCGCTTGCCACTGCCTCTGTGAAGGGCCCCCGTGCCTCCTCCATTACTGGAGTGAAAGTGAAAAGTAGATGTGTTGTCAGGGCAAATGTGATAATGGCGGTGGGACACAGACTGATCCCAATTGCCCTGCTTTCAGCCCCTGCCACCCCAGCACCCGGCCACTAAAGGGTCCACTGACAGACGGGACAGGGCACCATGAGACAGAGTGCTGAGTTGGCATAAAGAGCCACCAAATATGCCTTTTTCTTGGCACCGGAACCCCAAAAAAATACTTTACTGTTTGATCATTAGAATTTACATTTTTAAAATTGCATTTAAGTTGGAGAAGGTTGATCATAGAGTTAGTGAACAACCAGTCATTACTTTATGTCGACAGGTTGTTGCCTTTAAAAATGACTCCTGGTGTTTCTTTTAGTCCAATATGCCTTCTGATTACAGGGTCTCATCAGGTTTGGGATGCACTGGAAACTACATTCCAAACTTCTGGTTCCAGCTCCAGTCAGGCGCAGCAGCTCGACCCTACTTGTGTTCATTTTCTGGCGTTTGTAAGAAAGAATCACGTCACAGTCTCATTTCATTCAGATAATCTTCACCTCTCGGTGAACGGTGAGATAACTCTGGGGATCTATCAGCAGGCGGAGTGAAAAGTGAAGGTCATTACAATGTCATCACCAGTTATCCTGCCGACCCCTAAAGTCCAAGAGATTGAATATTGTCCTCTGGAGAGCAGATATAGGACATGAAAGGAGGGGAAAAGGGGGAGCGCATAGAAAGAAAGAGACATGTTGACAGACAGGAAGAATGAGAAGAAGAAAAAACTTGGCAATGACAGTATATTTATGTAGAACTATGTTCCATTGGAACATGTAATGTATAAGCTCCGTGTTAAATTTATACCACGGAGAATAGGCTGGGAAAGATGCACTTTGTCTTCAGACATGAAAACATCCCTTCTGCTCTGGCGTTTTCCCAGCAGGGGCTGGTGGGAAATTGCTGTTTTTACATTTCTGTATCATTTTCCCATAAGGGATATGGATAACAAATGAAATATTCAGCCCCATTGTCTGATTTATTCCTTTTATTATCCACAAATATCAGCCCGGCAGTCAAAGGATGCCTCACCTCATTCAGGGGGGGGCTCTTCCCACTTGGGGCCTGACAGCCTATTAAAGTCTCCTCGCATAAACAGGTCAAAAATCATGTGAGCGCTCCGATATGTTATACTTTAAGGTTTTTCACCATGCAGGAGCTGAAATCGAACATTACTGAGGGAAAAATTCCCAGCAGTGTTGTTCCGTGCCCTTCTGCCACTTGACTTAAAATAAGAAGTCAAATAAACAACATGAAATCCATATCCATTTCAATAATGGCACGCTTTTCTTTTTTTCTTCCTAACATGTCCTTGCAGCATTTCTAGCCAGAAGTGTGTGACCCTGCTGCACAAAGAGACCCCGTTACTGTGAGGTCTGCAAAGCAGGAGAGACAGATGCCCAGTTACGGCGGCCTCGTAACACAATGAGCCTCATTAGATATTAGTAATTGACCATTAATGAACTCCCTATGATAGCTCACTGAGGAATACACAGGAGGGCCCTGGGGACTGCCGGGCAGCGGGGGGAAAGGGCCTCCTGGCATTAACATACTCCCAAGGCTACAAGAGGCTTTTAAATGGCCAATCAATAAAGAGCATTAGTTCATCGTGCCCTTTGAAGGGACCATGAAGGTGTCTGTTGTGAGTCGAGAGGCAGTGCATAAAAGGGGAAAGTGTGCCGTCAAGACCTCTTTTATTTGTAAATGATGAATGTGAGAAACCAAACACAAGCTACATTTGCTAATTAAGCTTATATATCTGGAGGAAAATCAAATCTGAAGGAAAACAAATTCAGTTTTTTTGCCCTGTTGAATGGATCTGTCCTGAAATGAACTCCCTCCTTCTTCCTCCTTGATCCATGTTGAACCCCTCTAACAAGTTCTGGAAAATAAGTCCACTACAGTTTTTGCATAATCCTGCTAACAAACACACACGTACACACAAGCACACAAACAAACCAATGGTACAACATGAATCCTTGGCGGAGGTTAAAAGCCCTGAACCTTTCACCTGTGCTGCTCACTTTCACAAAAGCCCACGACACTTCGTGAAGGCAACACAACGTCAACGCTTTAACCGCTACTGTAAAACCCGGACAAGGGCATCACAAATATCATGTGACATTTACTGTACATATCCCATTAGATAGCTATGAATAAAGCTGGATCTGCTCCGCACCGAGCAGTTTTATTCTTAATTTTCTCATTTGTGTTATATGGCTCAATGAAATGGATATCATTACATAGAATAGCACTATCATACAAATACCACGCTGTGTCCTTGAAGGCGGCATAATAAATGGTTCATCACTGGCAACCAAATGGCAGGACGAATTTATGGCTACGGATCCCTCTCATCATCAGAGCAAAGTACTCAGTAAAATTTCATTGTAACTTGAAGAGAAATAAATAAATTTGCCCCCTGACCTTGAGGAAAAGTGCCCTCCCACCCATCCAGCTGAGACGATGGACCCCTGTGCCTTCATCACTCCCCCTTCCTCTTCCAGTCACCTCCATACATCTTACCTTCGTTGGCACTGTGTCCATACATAGACATCAGGCTAAAGATAGGTGTCCCACCTTCACTTGCTCTATACCTCGACCCCCTGGGATCTGTGCTGTGTCTCTCTTTGTCTCTGTTGAGACCTCGGCCCCCTTGAGGAAAATACAGAAAATAGCCGATCTAAAGGAGGAGAAAGGGGGGGGAAAGAAGTATGAGGGGTGGAAGTGGTAAAGGGCGAGAAATTACATACAAAGGAAAATCAGGAAAGTCTCAGTTTAAATCAAGAAAAAAGACAGAAATAGAAAATAATAGAAGGAAGAAGCCCCCGGACGCCGGCTCTCTCTGATGGAAACACATGGCTGGGAGCTGAGACGTCAGCAGTCCGCCCGCGCACACTCAAACTCTTGCCTGATAATCTGGCCTGCCATAAAATTAGAATAGCAAATACGCCGCTGACAGAGATGCATGTCCTCCCTCACTTGTGCCACCATAAAAAACTCCTGCCGGTGTCTCCCAACGCCACCAACTTCAATTTAAATTTACAGCGTGCAAAAGGAGAAGTGATATGCATTCAAGAATTTTAATAACCTATTAAGTTATGACTTCAATTTCATTTTATGAATATTTTCCTTGAGGAGCGCTGTCATCGCCAAAGAAAGACAGAAATTTAAAAGAGATAAATAGTGCCATTAATCTATAGCATTTCTATCCCATTATTCCTGAAGATGAGAAGTTATTTTTGCTCAGATCGTCATATAATTAGCTCCTTATGCTTGACTCGCATGCCAGAGGATGACCATCTTCGAAATGTGAAGGCTTGATTTAGAATAAAACAATGATTTGTCTCAGTATATTGTCTATCTGACAAGAAGTGTTTGAAGCTCGTGAGGTTTGAGCAGCTTCATTAAGAACAATCTGAGCCGGAGCTGCTGCAGAGGTCAGTAAATCTGCTTTGTTTTGAAGGTTCACAGCTCTATAAATTTTCAAATTTAAGGCCTAACAATGTTCTTTACTGCAGAACGTGTTTTTAAGCCACAAAACTATTAAACAACTCATCACAACTCCACTTTGCAGAGGGTGAATGTGAGTGGGAGAGCCGGCTATAATAGCTTTAATCTGTCTGTTGTTTGTCTCATGGGCATTAAACACCATCTTGATATGAGCGAGACTACAGTGCACACAGGAGGGGGTCCTCATAATATTTAATAGGTCATCAAAGGGAATGGGGGGTAGACTGCTGACATTTGCCGGGATAGTTAGGAGAAGCCACAGGAGTTGTCATATGACTCATTACCAGAGCACAGTCGACTTGGTTGCATCATCGTTCAAAGAGACTGAGTGGCAGAAAAATCATAATCCAGCCGATAGAACTATTCAAGTCACAATTGCCCCATTAACTAGCATGAGATTCGGATTCTCGTTTCCGCCCCTGAAAATAGAGACTAATCAGTTAGTACAACTCTATTACCGCCGTCGTGAATGAGATATTAATGTGAGTGGCCTGCAAGCACAGCTGAAGGTTCACTTCCCAGATAGATGTATAGAGAGACGGTGTGGTTTCACTCTTAGTGCAACTCCCTTAAGCAAACCTACCACCTGCTTCACTCGCCCACTACCTCTGGTCAAAGATTAAAAGGCTGTAGACCTACAACCCAAAGAGAAAAAAATGAAATATAGTGACCCTGGCCAGCTGTGGACCTCCTCAGGTGTCAGAGGATTAAAAAGTCCATGAGCTCCAACATCTGTTCTACCTAGATAACCTTTGGATAAAGCTAAACCGTGCCGATCAGAAATGGTCATATACTTCGTAAAGGGTCCTTTAGGTACAGGGGTGGGATGTGATTTCTGTTACCAAAAAAGAAATAGACAAAACATTTTCATATCTGCAGCCTCTACACACACAATCAATTCATGCATTTTGATTATATAAGGCCATAAATCAACAGCCCCGATTTGAAAAATGACTTTTCCGATTTTTCAACTCAGAAAGTTTTTTCCTCAGCGAAGAAGCAAACAGAACACGAGCGTTTCAAAGGAGAATTCAACTGTCACATTGAAGACCCTTCAAACTTTGGACAACCCCCATAGTCCGCGACGAAACAACACTACAGCACTTCCATGCCCCTCACACATTGATTCCCCTCCCGAGGGCCCAAACCAATTTCTCTTGTTTTCAGACACTCTCCCTGCCTGAACCTGCAGTGGCCATCAAAGACATTCATCCATCCGCCCAGGATGACTATGACTGATCTAGCCTCCAAACGATCAATCTGTATCCCTCTCTCTTTCTCCGTCTTTCTTCTCTCTGTGTGTTTTTTTTCGTCTTTCTCTTCTGTTTCTCCCTTCACTTCATTCTCTTGCTATTTTGTTGATGTGCAGAATATGATGAAAAAGCGAGGGCTCCGATCGCCTTGACACCCAGAGTAACAATGCAATCACTGTCTGACCTTGGAGAACAGTTAATTCATATGTTCATCTATCTATGTGTTTGACGTATGAAACTTTTCTTGTCAGCGGGAGCCAACAGATCATTCATGCAAACATACAACTGTTATTATAATTGATGATGTGCTTGCAGAATTTTACTCGTTGATCTTTGACATTCTGAGCCATCAATACCACGTCAAGAGATAGAACATATGAATGAGAACAGGGACTCAAACTACACTGCAGGTTTATTCAGAGCAGCGTCAGTACGCCTGATTTGTTCAGTTGTATGTGTCTCCCCTTCATTCATTAAGCTGTAATTGGACATGATTCTCATTCAGGAATGCAGCATCCACAGATTCCTCCAAGGCATGCAAGGTGATGATGGCAGTGTTAGACAGAGCTGTTAATCCGTCTTGTAATTGCACGGAGCAGACGGCAGGGCTGCGTCTGTGGAAAAGGCTGTGCGGAAACATTAGTCACCACATGTGAACAATAGGAGGCATCATGTGTGCGTGTGCATGTAACATTGAAAGGTTTTTATACATCTTTACTTGGGATGCTGCTCTTTGCATCACTGTATAAGTGTGTGTGTTTGTTCATGTGTTTTGATGCTAATGTTGTCTGTGTGTGCAGAGTCTGTGTTTGTGTGTGTGTGTGTGTGTGTGTGTGTGATTGGCTCCTTTTTCCTTGCTATTCAGAGACAATTTGTACGGCCGGCTGTTGAAGACAGGCCGAAGCCTGTGGAACAGCTGGAGCCCCTCCATGATTGATAAACGTAGCGGCAAGAACTTCATCTCCCCCTGAATGAAGACAAAGGCCCCACAATGCTCAGCCAGTGTGTTACGCCTGCGTGTCGTTAAGTGCGGACTGCGGACTTGCCCCGGTTCTCAGCTGGGGGAGTCGAGGTGCCAAGAGGGAGGTCAGGACCCAAACTAATTACCATTTTATGACAAAACGGTTCTTTTGTCGTCGTTATATAATTGATTTACCTTTCAGGGGGAGATCATTATGAAGTGGCTTTGGGAGGGCGGGATTGAAAGGGGCAAAACAGGATCAGCTCCAGTTGTACATGTTCTCAATGACACGAAGAGGCGGACGATGTCCCCAAATATAAATACAGCTAAAAGACATGGAATGATGACAAGAAGTATTATGTGGTGCAAATATACTTCAGACTGATTCAAAAGTGCAACAGAAGAAAACATCAATTAATATTGAAACAGTAAGTCAGTGACCCCATGAGTGGACATGTGCTATATGCATCCACCATGAAAATGACAGTCAAATCAGCATCAACTCAACATGGTTAAAAACGCATTCACATATTGTATCGATCCGGGCGAACATGACGGCAACACCAAGAGACAGGGTTTAACAGAGATACGCTCAGAGGTCCACTACCTCGGTGTCATAAACTTTTGCTTAGTTTGTGACCCATGCAGGAGCAGGTCAGTGAGCCAGACCAGGGCCAGCTCTGTCATCGTCACCATGCTGGGATAATCGTTATATTTGGCTGCAACGAATCCCACACAGGGTACTGTTTCCTGTGATCACACTGTTTCAGCTATAAAGGATAAACCTGTATAATAATAATAATAATAGTATGATAATAATAATATGTTAGACAGTGATTGCATGAAACAATTTATACATGAAAAGTATGAGGTTGCAATTAAGCTATAATATGCTATTTTTTTATAATAATAATTTAATCTGAAAGAAGCTCATCAACATCCTTCACAGACATCTTGGTCGCTTTATAGAACCCAAACTGACGAATCAGTTCATAGAATTATTTCCTTTTTGTGCATAACCTTTAAGTTGCAAGCATTTCCTCCTCTGTGAAACAAATGATGGTTTTAAAATGTGTTCCCAACTTTCTTTGTGTGACTCAGAGAGCGATGCAGCCTGGGTACAACCATCCTTGACCTATTTAATGGCTGGGTTCTGTTGAAGACCCTGTGCACAAATTGAAAAGTTTTCAGTCGCTAAGTAAAATATATGACTCTGCCTTGGGTCCGGAAAAAAAATGGCTATTGTTCTATTTTAATTCCAAACTCAATTTCAGACATCCTCCTCGACACCACAAAGTGGATTTCAGGCCCATCCATTGCGTTGTGATTGTTAAGATTTCAGCTGCCAGGACAGACGATGAATGAGTGAATATTGATGAACATAAAAGATGTACCCAGGCCATTTTTTTTTGCTGTTATTGTTAGCGGGGAGTAGGGGAATAGAGGGAGAGAGGAGGCGCCCTTTGGATCCCCTGGGATTGAGGAAGCCCTCTCCATATTCAGAATATTCCCTGTGAAGTTCAGAAAGAGATATCAATCTCACTTTGAGGCTCTAGGCCTTCATTTGTTTGTGAGAGATGCGGAGCGCTGCACAGATGACTGTGCCAATTCTTCAAATCCCACTTACAGTAGGAGTTAACACTCACACACACACACACACACACAC